>JAXCGZ010021270.1:0-12500 GCA_037179515.1 Halocaridina rubra | reverse complement strand
AGTGAGAAAAGTTTATCGGAGAGAATGGAAAAGTGAACTTAGCTGTTTTGACACTTAGAGAGGGTGTGCAATTAAAGCATGAGGAAAGATTTATAATCGAGGTTTACCAGTCATTTGAACAAGAAGTAATTTATGAGGATAGAGGGACTGGATATTGAATGCTCTCTACAGGAAGGATTTGGTGTTTGACGTTGTGTCCAGGAGAGCCTTGATATCCAGTAAGATGAGAAATGTGCACGGGAAACCATAAGGAAAACTAAAGCCTGTTTCTGAAATTTTAGATTGGTGGTGGCCTGATCTTGTTCACTGTATATGGTGTGAATAAATGTGAGTGATGTGAGTGTAAGTGAAGGTTTGTGATTATAAGTCAAAGTGAAGTGATTTTTTAATTTCGTCTTCATGTGGTTGCAAAAACCCTGTTGACTCTGGCAGAAGGTAGTGTGTATATATATATATATATATATATATATATATATATATATATATATATATATATATATATATATATATATATATATATATATATATATATATATATATATATATATATATATATATATATATATATATATATATATATATATATATATATATATATATATATATATATATATATATATATATATATATATATATATATATATATATATATATATATATATATATATATATATATATATATATATATATATATATATATATATATATATATATATATATATATATATATATATATATATATATATATATATATATATATATATACATACAGTATACAGTGTTGCTTCATTTATCGCGGTAGTTCGGTTCCGGGACCCGGCGCAAACCAGGAAATCCACGAAGTAGGATCAGCCTATATGTACATAGATATTTTAATATATTTTTACGTTTACACTGTATAAACTGTCCCTGTACTTTTAACATACCACCCTTTACTTCATAGATAACAGCATGCAAGGGTAAATTTATATGAAAGTGATAGGAAAACTTACCGTGAATGTGATGATGACGTGACATACATACTCATTTACAATTATTTTTTCATTTACGTACTGTATAAACCCTCCCTGCACTGTTAAAAAAACACCCTTTACGATATAAATAACAGCAAGCAACGTAAATTTTATGAAAGTGATAGATAAAATTACGGTGAATGAGGTGATGATGACATGACATACATACTCATTTACAATTATTTTTTCGTTTACGTACTGTATAAACCCTCCCTGCACTGTTAAAAAAACACCCTTTACATTATAAATAACAGCAAGCAACGTAAATTTTTATGAAAGTGATAGGAAAACTTACCGTGAATGTGATGATGATGACCTGACATACATACTCATTTACAATTATTTTTTCGTTTACGTACTGTATAAACCCTCCCTGCACTGGTAAAAAAACACCCTTTACATCATAAATAACAGCAAGCAACGTAAATTTTTATGAAAGTGATAGATAAAATTATGGTGAATGAGGTGATGATGACGTGACATACATACTCATTTACAATTATTTTTCGTTTATGTACTGTATAAACCCTCCCTGAACTGTTAAAAAAACACCCTTTACATTATAAATAACAGCAAGCAACGTAAATTTTTATGAAAGTGATAGATAAAATTGCGGTGAATGAGGTGATGATGACGTGACATACATACTCATTTACAATTATTTTTTCGTTTACGTACTGTATAAACCCTCCCTGCACTGTTAAAAAAACACCCTTTACATTATAAATAACAGCAAGCAACGTAAATTTTTATGAAAGTGATAGATAAAATTACGGTGAATGACGTGATGATGACGTGACACACATACTCATTTACAATTATTTTTTCATTTACAAACTGTATAAACCCTCCCTGCACTGTTAAAAAAACACCCTTTACATTATAAATAACAGCACGCAACGTAAATTTATATGAAAGTGATAGATAAAATTACGGTGAATGAGGTGATGATGACGTGACACACATACTCATTTACTATTATTTTTTCGTTTACAAACTGTATAAACTCTCCCTGCACTGTTAGAAAAACACCCTTTACATTATAAATAACAGCAAGCAACGTAAATTTACATTTCCAATAAAAAAATGAAAATACTGAAATTTTTTTTTTTCCAATATTTTAATATTTTTGTGTATACCCATAAAATAAACTAATAATTTATCAAAAAAAAAAAAAAACGCGATAGAGGCAGAACGCAAACCAAGAAACGCGAATAACCGGGGTAATACTATATATATATATATATATATATATATATATATATATATATATATATATATATATATATATATATATATATATATATATATATATCATTAAATATATATATATCATATATATATATATATATATATATATATTTTCGTCGCCCTTGATATCTCTAAGGCATTTGACAGAGTCTGGCACAAGGCTCTGTTGGCCAAACTCCCTGCCTTCTTTCTGTTCTGTGATTTTCAGTTTTCTTACTGACGGTTTTATATCTGTACTTGTTGATGGTGCAACATCTAGCCCTTTCTCTGTTACCAGTGGTGTTCCACAGGGCTCTGTTCTTTCGCCTACTCTGTTCCTTCTCTTCATCAATGATCTTCTACAATCCCCATCTTCCTCTCTTCTCCATGCCTTTGCTGATGATTCCACCCTTCACTTTTCATCTGCTTTTTCTTCACAACCTTCATCTGCTACTCGTAATTAGTCTCATATCACTCTTTCTTCTACTCTCAACTCTGATTTTCAGAGAATATCTGAGTGGGGCACTCAAAATTTAGTTAAATTCAATGTCTCCAAGACATAGTTTCTGGCTATCTCTTTATCTTTTTCTCCTCCTGATAACCCTATTGTCTTCGAAAATAACGAAATATACCCTCTTAATTTTATCAACATATTAGGAATCCATATAGCCTCTAACTTGTCTTGGAGGAATCACATATTCCAAATTTCTAAGTCTTCATCCAAAAAATTGTGGGTTTTGTTTCGTTTTCGTCATCACTTTTTCTCTTTACAGTAACTTAAAATTTATAAATTTCTTATCCGTCCCTGCTTAGAATACTGCTCACATATCTGGAGTGCTTCTTCTTATACTTATCTCCTTGATAGGGTTGAATCTAAGGCAGTCAGACTTATTAATGATCCTTCTCTTACTTTTAATCTGGATTCTCTCTCTCTTCGCCGTAAAGTAACTTCCCTTTCTCATTTCTGTTGCTACTACTTCCATCGCTGCTGTGATGAGTTGGCAAATTGCATCCCTCCCCCACTGCCGAGGTCACGTAACACTCGCCAAGCGGCCTCATCTCACAGATACTGCATGGAGACTTGTAGCTCGCTGATTGGTCGGTGCAGCGAATGCTTCTTCCCATCTACCTCAAGACTCTGGAACTCTCTTCCTCCTTCTGTCTTTCCTAAATCTTATGACCTATCATCCTTCAAAAAGCAGATCTATCGTCATCTCAGAGCATAGTCCTCCATATCTCTGGGTCCTTTGTACTTTGACTGTTTTTTCTGTCTGTCGTTTTCCTTTGTATGACATTACCTCATCTCCGCCTTGTCCTTAACCATTTTATTTTCCTTCGCCTTGGTACTTTCTTGTGCCCGGGCCTTTATTGATGAGGGCAGTCTTTGCCTGTCCCGGTGTCACTCATAGAATAAAAAAAAGAATATATGTACTGTGTGTATATATATATATATATATATATATATATATATATATATATATATATATATATATATATATATATATATATATATATATATATAATTTTTTTTCTTGAAAAGTGTCACACTGATGACCCATTTGTCAGAAACGTATGGATGCTGTTTGTTTTACTGCCTGTCACTAGATAAACATATATCCTTGGTATTCAATATTGCATGTGTTCATGAAAGCTGCATTTTTATGCTTACGTGGAATGTTTACTCTTGTTTTTCAATTGTAGCCAGTGGATATCGAGTTGCCAGGGAAGCTGTAATGAGAACATCTGCAGAAGTTATGCAGGGCCTAACTCCAGGATCATCACATGTGCTTCGTTTAGGAAGCAGAAAGACATCATTAAATGAACCAGAAGAAGAAAATTCATTTGACTCATTGAGAGGTATGTTATATTGTTAAAAATATTATTATATATTTTCATCTTTTCATTCCAATAAGTTATGTATGTTCTACTCTATTGCTGTAGCAGTTTTTTCTTTAACCTTTACTTCTCATTATGAATATGTGGCAAAGTCATGACTCTTTTTTAACCATTTTATTAAACAGTTAGTCATCAACTTACAGCATATGTGACTTACAACAATTTGACCACAATCATTACTGCGAATCTGTACTGTAATTCTAGTCTAGACTGTACTGTGCTGAGTCTGTGTCAAATGAAATTGAGATTGAGATTTGAATTAAATGGGAATATGAAGCCATGAGTGAGGTTGGGGGTAATTGTAATATGAATATAGTGGCATTCAGATAGAATGCGTTCATTCCTAGTACAGCAGATATAGCTGAAAGGTTTGTTTCCCTTTTAGCACTTATGTGGTGTAGTTGGGTTAAAAATTATTCATGCATTCACATATGGTAATGTGCTTATTTGATTATTGTTGATCCCAAATGAGATTGAGATTTGAATTAAATGGGAAAACGAAGCCATGAGTGAGGTTGGAGGAAACTGTAATGTGAACAGAGTGGCATTCAGAGAGACTGCGTTCATCCCTAGTATAGCAGATAAAAGCTGTAAGGTTTGTTTCCCTTTTAGACCTTCTGTGGTTTAGTTGGTAGCGCCTTGGCACAGTAGTTATGTTCTCTAGGTTCAAGTCACGGTCGGGGTAAAAATTATTCATATATATATATATATATATATATATATATATATATATATATATATATATATATATATATATATATATATATATATATATATATATATACAGTGGAACCTCTTGTCATGAACTTAATCCAACTTTAACCTCATTTGCGAATCAAAATGTTCGTGACAGGAAACAATTTTTCCCATTGAAATTAGTGTAAAACCAGTTAATCCGTTCCCCTGCCCCAGAAACATACCTTTGTTTATGAGTTTATATGTGGCAAAAATGCAGAATGGAATGAAAACCAACATTAATTATAGCAAAATACCGTACTCTAATACTAAAATAAAATATGGTATTTGTATTGCACTTTACCTGTGTGGTTGATAGTTGCTGGCACATGTGGATGATAGTGGAGGAGGAGGAAGAAGAGGAGGAGGACTACTCATTCAAAGGAAATTCTTTTTCCATAGAAACGTTGAGCAACTGTACATGTATTTCTGGTGTTTTCACTCTTTGTTCTATCTTGCAAGGTGGTTTGCTGGCTGGTATTGGCACAAGAAAATGATCCAGAGAAATTTCTTTTTCTTTGTTGTAAATTTTTTCGGAAATGAGACCTCACTTTCTCATTTAAATGTTCACTGCTCTGTTGGTCACAGTTTGCTAGGGTGATGCCGCTTAATGAAAGCCTGCACCGCACTTCACTTGCAAAATTTATTTTATGTTATCACTTGAAACCTTTGCCCTCTCATCTTCCTCCTGCACTGATTGCTCCTCCTGGATAGTCTTCGCCTGCTTATGTTGCAACTCGAAAAGTTCATCGATAAATTTAGCAATACCACCACATAGTCATCCGCTACCTGTTGGTCTGAACTAGCCGCCTCTCCATACCGTACAACTCTATGAATTCCAGTACTTCGACGAAATTTTTCAAACCAGCCTCAACTTGCTTTAAATTCGTCAGTTTTAGCACCATTTGCGCTTGGAGTTTTGCTACTAAATCATGGTGTAGTTGTAGAGCCTTCGCGCATATTATATCCTCGCTAACACTGTCTCCAGCAAGCTCTTTTTTATTTATCTGAATTAATAATAACTTTTCTACATCTTCCATTTCTTGAGACCTATGCTTCGTTAGTATAGTCACTCCTTTAGCCACTTAACTGCCTTTTAGGCCTCAAAATTCTTAAAAATAGCACAGATGGTTGATTTTGCTTATTCTGGAAACGTATGGATAGTCATACATACATCACCATGGAGGGGAAGACAGCACCATGCCATAAAGTCAGCAAGGAGAGTCTGACTTTGCTTTTGGGGACTAATGCTGCTGGAGACTGTAGGCTGAAGTCCTTGTTGGTTTATTTGGCAGAAAACCGAAGGGTACTCAAGGGCGTTTGGAAGGGTCAACTGCCAATCATCTGGAAGTCAAACAAAAAGGCTTGGATAACCCTTCAAATATTTGAGGACTGGTTCAGCACCCATTTTGTACCTGAAGCGGAGAGGTACTGTGCTTCCAAAGGTTTGCCCTTTAAGGTGTTGCTAATCCTGGACAGTGCCCCTAGTCACCCTGCCCATATGGATGACTTTCATCCTACTGTAAAGGTGGTTTACCTTCCATCTGATACCACTTCCCTGTTACAGCCAATGGATTAGGGGGCCATTGCCTCTTTCAAGGCCTACTACCTCCAAAGAATGATCGTTCTGGCTTTCAGGGCAACTGAGAAGGACAAGAATTTGACTCTCAATGGACTTCTGGAAATCGTACAATATTCTTCATGCTGTGAAGAATATTGCTGATGCGTGGGAGGAAGTTTTGCAAACAAACTTGAAAGGGGTATGTAAAGAAGCTTGACCCTATTTTGTGAATGACCTCTGAGGCTTTGAGGGGACAATTGAGGCTGTAACCAAGAACGTAGTTGTGATAATTAAGGAGCTCAAGTTGGAGGTGGATGCTGATGGTGTGAAAGAGCTCCTGGAATCTTATGTCAAGGAGTTATCTACTGAGGACCTCATTCACCTGGAAAAGCAGATGATTGAAGAGGAGGAAGAACTACCAAGCCCAATACCCAAGAGATTCACAACCAGGGAATTATAAGAATCGTTTTGCCCTGACAGAGAAATTGTTGGCAAAGCTCAAGGCTCAGGACCTCAGCATTTCCAGGTGAACTTAGGTCGAGAGAGGAATCAATGATGCCCTGCGGTGTTCCAAGGAGATTTAGGAGGAGAAGAAGAGGGCGTCCTTCCAGACTCGCCTTGACCAATTCTCTGTGAAGGTAGAGCCCCCTCTAACAGATCCTGTGCCCTCTACTTTAAGTGCCTCTCACCTCTATAGACTCACCTGCCCCAGTATCTCCATCATCTGCTATATGTTCTTTTGCCTCTCCACACTCACCTGCCCTTCCAGCTTCCACCTCCCAATAAGCCTGTCTCTCCCTCCATTGCAACACCCCTTCCATTGTGCAAGCCGACCACACAAGTAAAAGTAAGCAATAATGTACATACTCTAGTGTAATACTACGATTGTTTTATTCTTTGGTACACAAGTAAAGGTAAGCAATACTGTTAAGTTTAGTTTTACTATTTTTATATCATAGATTAAGACAGCGTTTCTCAACTGGTGCTCCCTGAAAGGTAACCAGGTGTGCCCCAAGTTAATGAAAAAGTAATTTATGATTTAAATCTCCCATAATCAAAATCCTACATTTTCTCTCCCGTGCAATGTTAACAACTGAGTTTATGACTTCAATAGTACCTATATGACTTTCCTCATAAACTTCTAGCTTATATTGGTTCCTTGGTGTGTTATATACAACAGTTATTATAATGCTCTCTGACCTGGTATTTATGCTTGCAACAAGAAATTCCTTGAACTAATTTTCTATAGCAAAGTTTATTTCTTAAGCCTGAAATATTTTACTTATGAGCAGTGCTATCCCTCCACCAGTCCTTAATATTCTGAAACCCATAAGAAAATTTGTGGCACTGTTTATGTCCTCATTTGACTCAGTCTCTGTAACCACTATTATATCTGCCTTACTGTTGTGAATCCTATACTTTAATTCCACTGCCTTACCAGCTACCCCATCAGCATTTGTGTACAGCAATCTTAATGAGGCTGCATCCACTGATCTTGTATCATTATTTTCTTTATATTCCCTGTGACTGGAAAAGGTCTAAGGCAAAATTTTTGATTTTCTTCTTCATTTCTTCCCTCATTGAACTTTCTAGCTTCTTGCAACTAGTTTTTTATTCTTCCATCTCTTACTGTGTTCTGTATGGTTTAATAAACACTGTTTTGAATTCATGAAGGTCTTTTAGTTTTTTTTCTCATCAGTACTTCACTACATGTGTTGTCTCTCTCAAAGGCTGCTTTCATTGGTCTTGCCTTTCTCTCTCTAAAATATTCACCAATTTGGTGAATGTTTACAATACTCTCTGGACCACATACTGCTCCAAACTTCCTTATCAGGTCTAATACCGTAGCTTTTTTTTTGTTCAAGTTTCCCCTGCCATGTTGACTCCTTGGATTCACTTATGCCTAAGATTACCACTTTCTTCTCTATCAAGTGTCTGTTTAATCAGTGGATTAGCCCTTTCCATCTCAACTTCTTTTATTTCTCTATTACTGTTTCTTTATAGTCAACTGTGTGTATGTTTTCCAGTGCCTCCACCCTAACAGCCTCTTTTACTGCCACATTCCCCTTTATTGCATCAGCAAAGGAAGTTTTCATGGCATCATGTTCTGTAATTAGCACCTGAAGCTCTTTTCTAAACTGTTTGATGTTTTCCTTTATCTGGCCATTCCAAGCTGCAATCTCGTCTCTCTCAGAAGAGTGCAGAGAACTAACATTTACTTCATTCAGGTAGTCATTCAACTGCCTCTTATCTTCTTATTTAGAAATTCTTGTTTCTAATTTACTCTTTTCCCCTTTCAGCTTCTTTATTAATTTCTCTAGTTCTTTTCTCTCTTGCCCTTGTGCCTTATTTGCTTCCTCCAAAGATCTTATTAATTTCATTCTCATACGTTTCTCTATCCGTATTCTGAATTTTATCATCCAGGTTTATTACAAGTGGCTCCAAATCCCTGACTTTTTGTTTCAGGCTTCTAAGACTGTGCGTGTATGTGTGTGATTACCTAATTGTGTTTACGGGAAAGAGCCCAAAGCTCGTATCTTCCCGTCTCCTGAAATGACAGAATGCAGATATCTTTCAAACTATGGTGTAGTTCATCTTCACTTGCTCTAAAGATGGACTACAGTACAGTTTCATAGCTTGCAGCATCCAACCATTTTATATTTTGCCTTTCCAGCAGACTTCTGTTCGTCTGAATAATTTGTGTCTCTTGGGTGGCCACAGTTGGATAAAAAAGGTAAGGGTGAATGACTTCATCATTCCCAGTCAACTTCCATTCCTTACATCAGCTCTTATGTTGCCAGAATAAACGACCCTATCATACCCTTGCAAGAGTATATAAATGATTAAAAAACTTTCCAAATAGGCCGCTACCACTAATTCTGATGCACATATGGCCCTCCTTCCATCTTTTGTAAATTAATTTTGAACAGTAATTTATTTCCCCTATTCGTTGCTCTGGGACTCTTAGTATGAAAAGAATACAGTTCCTCTAAAATTCAGAGGATATCATGGCTCTTAATATTGAACATTGTGGGTACTTAATAGTTATGACTTATGTGTGTAAACATTAAAGAGCGCTGTTGATTATTGTAATCTAAATGGTTTACGAGTACAACTTGTGATATAATGTAAACTTCCTGTAGGATGAAAAGGATTATGGTTGACAACATAAAATGGAAATGAGTGAATGGTTCCAAAACACAGTGCTTGTACAGCGTTTTTTATTTTTATTAATTAGTTTTAATGATCACACGATATTTCATGTCTAAAGCTTTTATTATATGTATTTACTAAGAAAATAGATTAGGAAAGCCATTGTATGAGGAAAAAGTTAGGATATAACAGTTTTCCTTATTCATTGTGTCTCCATACTCTGGAACTCTCTTCCTCCTTCTGTCTTTCCTAATTCTTATGACCTTTTATCCTTCAAAAAACAGATCTATCGTCATCTCAAAGCCTAGTCCTCCATATCTGTGGGTCCTCTGTACTTTAACTTTTTTTCTGTCTGTCGTTTTCCTTTGTGTGACATTACCTCGTCTCTGCCTTGTCCTTAACCTTTTTCTTTTCCTTCGTCTTGGTATTTTCTCGTGCCCGTGCCTTTATTGATGAGGGCAGTTTCTGCCTGTCCCAGTGTCACTCATAAAAAAAAAATGCAAGCTGTTCTAGTTTGATCAGTCTGGCGTTGTCGGCGCCATTCTTTTGATAACACTGAATTCTTTATGTGGCCTCAGAGTCTTACTGAATAAGTCGTACATACTTATTTCTCCTTTTTTTTTTTCTCAAACCTTATTTATCCTAAGTTGTTTATGATATTTTTTTTTTTATATTCTTAGGCGCTTTTCTATGTTTTTTTTTTTTCAATTTTTTCCATTCTTTATTTACCTGACGATTGACTTTCTTATTTCTTAACGATACTTTGAAATTGTCCTACGAATTTACGAGTGCATATTTATTTCCTCTTCTGGCTTCCCTTAGGGGGTGGGGCAAGCATACTCTTGGTCTCCCCTGTGTGTCGTAAAAGATTCTTCACTGGGTGGACTGAAGATACTGGGAATCTCATCCTTTGTAATTTCCTCGCACAAATATTTAGTTTTTTGCTTTTACTCTGCCACCACACTTATAATATTAAGGACGGCTCTCTCTCTCTCTCTCTCTCTCTCTCTCTCTCTCTCTCTCTCTCTCTCTCTCTCTCTCTCTCATTCTTTTTATCGATTTGATGGCGGTAGGGGTGGGGGTGTGGGGGTGTATGTAAGAAATCATCTAACGGTCTCCCTATTAAAGACCCCTGAAGTCGAGCGACCTCCTCATCTCGAAGACATTTGGTTGACTGTTCAGAGTAGGAAATTCCCTTCATTCATCCTGGGATGTGTATATAGACACCCACATGCACTCAACGACACCTTTGATTACATCTCCGAGGTATTTCGGTCGGTCTGTTTGAGGAGCAAACCTCTCATTATCATAGGCGACTTCAATGATAATCTCCTTCTTCCTAATAATAAAATGGGGAAATTAATTCAATCCCTCCACTTAAATCAGCTTGTGAATAAAGCAACCCGTATCACCGCTAATTCCTCCAGCCTAATTGATCTTATAATTACCAATACACCTAGTTTTATAGTTCACCACGATGTCTTACCTTGTCCTGTAGGAGACCACGAGCTTCTAATAGCTACAGTTAATGTCAGGAAGGAAAAGAGACCGCCAATTGTTAAAACTTTCCGATCTCTTGAGAATTATTCTCAAAATTGTTTCTGCGACACTCTTCTTAATGAATACAACACTTTAAATTCAATACTAACTACAGATTGTGTAAATTATCAAGTTTCTACTTTTACTGATGTTTTTACGAGATGTTTAAATGAATGTGCCCCTCTTACAACCAAAGTCATGACACGCCCTCCTGCCCCGTGGATTGACTCTCAGTTAAAAGAGCAAATGAAAAGGAGAGATGACCTCCTAAGGCAATTTAAATCTGATAGACAAAACTCCGAGATGGAAAGAGCCTATAGAAGAGAAAGAAACCTTACTAAAACAATGTTGTCCGAAAAGAAGAAAAATCATTTCAGGGAAGAATTTTCCAAGTATAGGGGAAATATCAAAGGAACTTGGAATGTTATAAAAAGAATAATTCCTGCAAATAAGGAAATCTTAGAAAATTCTGACCTTCCCAGTGATAATGTGGAAAAGCGAGTGAATGATTTTAATAAGTACTTTGCTGAAATAGGTAAGTCCACATATGAAAAGTCCCAAGATAATAATGACTTGATTATTAATCAACCACATAATTGCCAGCCTCCAGCTGAAAGAAATATTATCAATAATTTTAGACCGCACCCAATCGATTTAGTCACACTTATTCTTATCATAAAGAACCTCAAACCAACAAACTCTTGTGGTTCCGATGGGATACAACTTCGCTTCCTAATTGACTCATTGCCAGTTACAGTATTTTTCATTTTAGTCATTGTTAATACATCCATTGTTACAGGCATTTATCCTAACCTCTGGAAGCATCCCTATATCATCCCCGTTTTTAAGAGTGGAGATACTAATAATGTTGAAAATTATAGGCCAATCTCTCTTCTCAGCATTCTGTCTAAAATACTTGAGAAGGTAGTTGCCACCCAGTTAATAAATTTCCTTGAATCAAATTGTCTATTATGTGAAGAACAACACGGTTTTCGGCCTAAACTTTCGACCGAGACGGCCCTACTTAAAATTACTGATAAAATTTATAGTAATATTGAAAATAAGAAAATATCACTTTTATTATTGTTAGATTTGTCTAAAGCATTTGACAGTGTACACCATCAAATTCTAATGAGAAAACTTACCAAAGTTCATGTTGACTCATTTTGGTTCGAAAATTATCTGAAAGATCGAATTCAATCAGTTCGAATGGGCTCGACTCTCTCTTCCTCTCTAGATATCAGTTTTGGAGTTCCTCAGGGTTCAATTTTGGGTCCTCTGCTTTTCCTAATATATGTTAATGATTTACCTCAATTTATAAGAGATTGCCTACTTGTTATGTATGCTGATGACACCCAGATTATGCTTACTGG
>JAXCGZ010021269.1:50000-60874 GCA_037179515.1 Halocaridina rubra | reverse complement strand
TTCTAACCACTGCCTTACAAAGCCACTTTTCCAGGATGGTTCTAACCACTGCTTTACAAAGACACTTTTCCAGGATGGTTCTAATCCCTTGCCTTACAAAGCCACTTTTCCAGGATGGTTCTAACCACTTGCCTTACAAAGCTACTTTTCCAGGATAGTTCTAACCACTTGCCTTACAAAGCCATTTTTTCAGGAATGTTCTAACCACTGCCTTAAATAGCCACTTTTTTCAGGACTGTTATAATAACTGCCTTACAAAGCCACTTCTGCAGGGTGGTTCTAACCACTTGCCTTACAAACCCACTTTTTCAAGATGGTTCTAACCACCTGTCTCACAAACCCACTTTTCCAGAATGGTTCTAACCACTGCCTTGTAAAGCCACTTTTCCAGGATGGTTCTAACCACTTGCCTTACAAAATCACTTTTCCAGGATGGTTCTAATCACTGCCTTACAAAAAGACACTTTTCCAGGATGGCTCTAACTACTGTTTTACAAAGCCACTTTACTCGGATGGTTCTAATCACTGCCTTACAAATCCACTTTTCCAGGATGGTTCTAATTACTGCCTTGCAAAGCCACTTTTCTGGGATGGTTCTAACCACTGCCTGATGAAGCCACTTTTCCAAGATGGTTCTAACCACTGCCTTACAAAGCCATTTTTTCAGGATGGTTCTAACCACTTCCCTTACAAAGCCACTTTTCCAGGATGGTTTTAATTACTGCCTTACAAAGCCACTTTTCTGGGATGGTTCTAACTACTTCCTTACAAAGCCACTTTTTCAGGATAGTTCTAATCACTTGCCTTACAAATCCACTTTTCTAGGATGGTTCTAACCACTTGCATTACAAAGCCACTTTTCCAGAATGGTTCTATCCACTGCCTTAAATAGCCACTTTCCAGGATAGTTCTAACCACTTGCCTTACAAACCCACTTTTCCAGGATGGTTCTAGCCACTTGCCTTACAAAGCCACTTTTTCAGGATAGTTCTAATCACTTGCCTTACAAATCCACTTTTCCAGGATGGTTCTAACCACTTGCAATACAAAGCCACTTTTCCAGGATGATTCTATCCACTTGCCTTACAAAACCACTTTTTTCAGGATGGTTCTAACCACTTGCCTTACAAATCCACTTTTCCAGGATGGTTCTAACCACTTTCCTTACAAAATCACTTCCAGGATGGTTCTAACCACTGCCTTACAAACCCACTTTTCCAGGATGGTTCTAACCACTTGCCATACAAAGCCACTTTTCCAGGATGGTTCTAGCCACTTGCCTTACAAAGCCAATTTTTCAAGATGGTTCTAACTACTGCCTTACAAAGCCATTTTTCCAGGATGGTTCTAACCACTAGCCTTACAAAGAACACTTTTCCAGGATGGTTCTAACCACTTGCCTTACAATATCACTTTTCCAGGATGGTTCTAACCACTTTCCTTACAAAGCCACTTTTCCAGGATGGTTCTAACTACTGCCTTACAAACCCACTTTTCCAGGATGGTTCTAACCACTGCCTTACAAAGCCACTTTTTTCATGTATAATCTTTATAAATTATTTTTTGCTATTGTTGTTTGATACTTTCTAAAGGCTCTTAAGTTTCCTCTCTCTTGACCTCTTTTTAAGAATGAGGTCTTTCCTCTTTCAAGTCCTCTTTTAAGATTGAGGTCTTTGATCACAACAGTGTCAATTTATTTTAGAGAAGGTCATTCTTGATGCATTTTTGTAGTCACCGTGGCTCAAGCGGTAGCGTCCGCGACTCTGAGGCGTCAGGTCGAGGGTTCGCGCCCCGTCACGGTCTGAGGTTAGCAAGGGCATGCACTCAGGGTAACGATTACATCTGCTAAAACAAGTCCTTGGCAAGAAGGCATCCGTCCTAGCCCTTGGTAGAAAAGGGAGTCCGTGACGTAAAACCGGAACATTCTCGATACATTTTCAGGAGCATAATATACACAACATAGTTCCATATATACATCCAAAATTCTCAATTTCTAATCTTTTTTCTTACAAAATTTACTGTTGTTGTTCCGGTTTTACGTCACGGACTCCCTTTTTTTACCAAGGGCTAGGACGGTTGCCTTCTTGCAAAGGACTTGTTTTGTAATTTTTTTTTTATTTTTTCTTACAAAATTTACACTCCTTGAATGTCAAGAAATTTACAAAGCGACCTAGATTTCGCCTTCTGCAAGTGACAGACGCAATGGACGACCCCGTAACTCACGATTTTTCGTGTATATACTTTGTAACTGATGTCTCAGGACCAAAAAGAATTTATGGAGCAAACTTTATCCATAATTTCCCTACTGTCCTAATCATTTTTCTTGGAACGACAGAATACGGAATGACAACATGAGGAAGAATAAGGATTTTTTTTTCTGGATTTCTGAAGGCAAAATATGTAGAAGAAAATCAGAAAACAGGTGTGTGTGTGTGTGTGTGTTTGTGTGTGTGTGTGTGTGTGTGTGTGTGTGTGTGTGTGTGTGTGTGTGTTCTGGTTTTACGTCACGGACTCCCTTTTCAACCAAGGGCTAGGACGGTTGCCTTCATGCGAAGGACTTGTTTTGGCAGATGTAATCGTTACCCTGAGTTCATGCCCTTGCTAACATCAGATCATTATGGTGACAAATTGAACACCGTTTTTACGACTGTGTTCATGTAGCATTTTACCATTCTTCTAGTTATCTTCACTGTGTTCTTTTTTTACCTATCATTATCTTTAAAGTATGTGTTCTTTACCTTTTATCTGTATTCTTGTCTAATGTTTTTCTTTTAGTAAATGATCAAATTGTAGGTTTTAGAGTTCTTTCAGACCTTGGATATGTATATGCATTTTTATACAATGTAAAAATCACCCTAGAAGAGGGTGCCGAGTCTAACCACACTCATGATGGCTCGGATTGGAGTTTACCTGTCAGAATCCCATGTATCTCTTGACTCTTCAGAAAGTCGAAATACCAAGTCCCCTCGCCCCGCCCAACTTAGTCGTGTTACGACACGCAGGGGAGAAAGGGACGGTAGTCTTGATCCTCCATCCCAATGGAAAGTAGAAAAGAGAGAGAGAGAGAGAGAGAGAGAGAGAGAGAGAGAGAGAGAGAGAGAGAGAGAGAGAGAGAGAGAGAGAGAGAGAGAGAGAGAGAGAGAGAGAGAGAGAGAGAGAGAGAGCTATGAAAAGCAAGGAACACTCAGCTCTTCACTAGGCGAGAACCCACCATCATAAAATGTATAGTTTAGGCTAATTAGATGTTGATGGAATATATAGCTAGGCTTACAGGAACCACTAGACTGGTATTTTGCTCAGCTCAAGGAAATAATGCTGAACTGCATAACAAATTAGCAAAGAAATGCATAGACACAGCTTAGATAACAAAACAAAAAAAGTTCTAATCTGGTTTTCTGAGTATTCATAGGAAAAAAAGAACTGAGCCGCGATAGTTCAGTGGTAGAGCGCACGTTGGTAAGTGACAAGTCTGAGATTTGCAAGTTCGATCCCACCACGGGGAGTTAGAAAGGGAATCAATCCTTAATCCCCCAGCTCCATACTGTGTACCCATCCCCATTCAATCAGGTCTACTTGAAATGTAAAACCGAAAAAAAATAATTATAAAAAAAAACATTAATCTAACTCTCATAAAATATGAAAAATAGGAAAAGATTCATATTGGCCAGTCTCTATTGCTCTGGAAACAAACAAAATTATCCTGGAAAATGTTTGGAAAACCTTCCAGTTTATCATCTTTAATCCCCCAACTCAGCAAAACGTTTATTTACCAACCTATCTATCTATCTATCTATCTATCTATCTATCTATCTATCTATCTATCTATCTATCTATTTATCTATCTATCTATCTATATATCTATCTATATATCTATCTATCTATCTATCTATCTATCTATCTATCTATCAATCAATCTATCTATCTATCTGTCTGTCTGTCTGTTTGTCTCTATCTACCTATCTATCTATCTATCAATTTACTTCATAGCCTATTCCTTCCAATCTTTCCTTTTTATATTTTCATTTGTAAGCATTTTTATATGTTTACCTATGTATACCTTTTATATCAGCCAATCCAGTAGTTTGGTTTCGGTTTTAAGTCACGAACTCCCTTTTCTACTAAGGGCTAGGATGGTTGCATTCTTGCGAAGGACTTGTTTTGGCATACACCAGTTATTCCTGAGTGTATGCCCTTACTAACCTCAGTCCGTGACGGGGCGCGAACCATCGACCTGCCGCCTCAGAGTCGCGGACGCTACCATTTTGCCACGGAGACTACTTTATATCAGCCAATCCAATATTTTGCCTTATTTTCTTTCAAGATTTCCTTTTTTTCTAATATTATATTTTTAGGCTTTCTTGCATGTCTACACATATCTATTTATATAATAATAATAATAATAATAATAATAATAATAATAATAATAATAATAATAATAATAATAATAATAATAATAATAATAATAATAATAATAATAATAAAAATAATAATAATAATAATAATAATAATAATAATAATAATTATTTGTTCCGGTTTTACGTCACGGACTCCCTTTTCTACCAAGGGCTAGGACGGATGCCTTCTGGTGAAGGACTTGTTTTGGCAGATGTAATCGCTACCCTGAGTGCATTCCTTTGCTAACCTTAGACCGTGACGGGTCTCGAACCTTCGACCTGACGCCTTAAAGTCGCGGACGCTACCGCTTGAGCCACGGTGACTACTACTACTACTACCACTACTACTACTACTACTACTACTACTACTACTACTACTACTACTACTAATAATAATAATAATAATAATAATAATAATAATAATAATAATAATAATAATAATAATAATAATAATAATAATAATAATAATAATAATAATAATAATAATAATAATAATAATAATAACAGAATTTTCCTGTGAAAACTTAGACTAGCTAATTATGCTTGAAGCCCTTCGAGAAAGTTGAAAAGTCAAGTTAAGAGAAACTTTTCAATGTAATTTACCATCCGACCCCACTGAGACTTCCTCGTACAAATTGAGTTACAAAGAAGCGTTATTACTTGGCTGAGTAGCCTCACATTAACGAACACATGACTAACTTTTTTTAAAACTGATAACTTAAAAATACTGACTTTATTAAGTTCACCGTGGCTCAAGCGGTAGCGTCCGCGTCTCTGAGGAGGCAGGTCGAGGGTTCGCGCCCCGTCACGGTCTGAGGTTAGCAAGGGCAAGCACTCAGGGTAATGATTACATCTGCCAAAACAGTCCTTCGCAAGAAGGGAACCGTCCTAGTCGTTGGTAGAAAAGGGAGTCCGTGACGTAAAACTAAAACATTAAGTCTGGAGTGCAGCTGGTAATTGCACCTGGAAAGTCATTGAAAAATTTATATTATATGCAAATTTCGAAATCATATTACCATGGAAAAATAACATACCCTTATAATTAGCAATCAGAAGTAGTGTAACACAAACAACTATTTGCTTTTTAGCATTCACTATTCAACTAAGTGGAGAACCGTCTAAAACGTCGACTCTACATATAGAAAAGATATGAATAGAAAGACTCTTCAGTTAATAATCACTTGGGATGAGTAGGCCTAAGGCCCAAAACATTACGTAAAATGTTTAAAAAGCCAAAAAATAAACATTAGTGAATTCCAAGCCACCAGGAATTCCTGTCAGTATAATAGTGCCACCAGTTATTCCTATGTAATAGTGCCACCAGTTATTCCTGACTATGTAGTAGTGCCACCAGTTATTCCTGACTATGTAATAGTGCCACCAGCTATTCCTGACAATATAATAGTGCCACCAGTTATTCCTGACTATATAATAGCGCCACCAGTTATTCCTATGTAATAGTGCCGCCAGTTATTCCTGACTATGTAACAGTGCCGCCAGTTATTCCTGACTATTTAACAGTGCCACCAGTTATTCCTGACTATGTAACAGTGCCACCAGTTATTCCTGACTATGTAATAGTGCCGCCAGTTACTCCTGACTATGTAACAGTGCCGCCAGTTATTCCTGACTATGTAACAGTGCCGCCAGTTATTCCTGACTATTTAACAGTGCCACCAGTTATTCCTGACTATGTAACAGTGCCACCAGTTATTCCTGACTATGTAATAGTGTTACCAGTTATTCCTGACTATGTAATAGTGCCGCCAGTTATTCCTGACTATATAATAGTGCCACCAGTTATTCCTGACTATGTAATAGTGCCACCAGTTATTCCTGACTATGTAATAGTGCCACCAGTTATTCCTGACTATATAATAGTGCCACCAGTTATTCCTGACTATATAATAGTGCCACCAGTTTTTCCTGACTATGTAATAGTGCCACCAGTTATTCCTGACTATGTAATAGTGCCACCAGTTATTCCTGACTATGTAATAGTGCCACCAGTTATTCCTGACTATGTAATAGTGCCACCAGTTATTCCTGACTATATAAGAGTGCCACCAGTTATTCCTGACTATGTATTAGTTCCACCAGGAATTCCTGTCAATATAATAGTGCCACCAGTTATTCCTATGTAATAGTGCCACCAGTAATTTCTGACTATGCAATAGTGCCACCAGTTATTCCTGACTATGTAATAGTGCCACCAGTTATTCCTGACTCTGTAACGGTGCCACCAGTCATTCCTGACTACGTAATAGTGCCACCAGTTATTCCTATGTAACAGTGCCACCAGTTATTCCTGACTATGTAATAGTGCCACCAGTTATTCCTGACTATGTAATGGTGCCACCAGTTATTCCTGACTATGCAATAGTGCCACCAGTTATTCCTGACTTGTAATAGTGCCAACCGTTATTCCTATGCAATAGTGCCACCAGTTATTCCTGACTACGTAATAGTGCCACCAGTTATTCCTGACTATGCAATAGTGCCACCAGTTATTCCTGACTATGTAATAGTGCCACCAGTTATTCCTGACTATGTAATAGTGCCACCAGTTATTCCTGACTATGTAATAGTGTCAGCAGTTATTCCTGACTATGTAATAGTGCCACCAGTTATTCCTGACTATGTAATAGTGCTACCAGTTATTCCTGACTATGTAACACTGCCACCAGTTATTCCTGACTATGTAATAGTGCCACCAGTTATTCCTGACTATGTAATAGTGCCACCAGTTATTCCTATGTAATAGTCCCACCAGTTATTCCTGACTATGTAACAGTGCCACCAGTCATTCCTGACTACGTAATAGTGCCACCAGTTATTCCTATGTAACAGTGCCACCAGTTATTCCTGACTATGTAATAGTGCCACCAGTTATTCCTGACTATGTAATGGTGCCACCAGTTATTCCTGACTATGTAATAGTGCCACCAGTTATTCCTGACTTGTAATAGTGCCAACCGTTATTCCTATGCAATAGTGCCACCAGTTATTCCTGACTACGTAATAGTGCCACCAGTTATTCCTGACTACGTAATAGTGCCACCAGTTATTCCTGACTATGTAATAGTGCCACCAGTTATTCCTGACTATGTAATAGTGCCACCAGTTATTCCTGACTATGTAATAGTGCCACCTGTTATTCCTGACTATGTAATAGTGCCACCAGTTATTCCTGACTATGTAATAGTGCTACCAGTTATTCCTGACTATGTAACACTGCCACCAGTTATTCCTGACTATGTAATAGTGCCACCAGTTATTCCTGACTATGTAATAGTGCTACCAGTTATTCCTATGTAATAGTCCCACCAGTTATTCCAGACTATGTAATAGTGCCACCAGTTATTCCTGGCTTTATAATAGTGCCACCAGTTATTCCTGACTACGTAATAGTGCCACCAGTTATTCCTGACTATGTAATAGTGCCACCAGTTATTCCTGAATATGTTATAGTACCATCAGTTATTCCTGACTATGTAATGGTGCCACCAGTTATCCTGACTATGTAATAATGCCACGAGTTATTCCTGACTATGTAATAGTGCCACCAGTTATTCCTGACTATGTAATAGTGCCACCAGTTATTCCTGACTATGTAATAGTGCCACCAGTTATTCCTATGTAACAGTGCCACCAGTTATTCCTGACTATGTAATAGTGCCACCAGTTATTCCTGACTATGTAATAGTGCCACCAGTTATTCCTGACTATGTAATAGTGCCACCAGTTATTCCTGACTATGTAATAGTGCCACCAGTTATTCCTGACTATGTAATAGTGCCACCAGTTATTCCTGACTATGTAATAGTGCCACCAGTTATTCCTGACTATATAATAGTGCTATCAGTTATTCCTGACTATGTAATAGTGCCACCATTTATTCCTATGAAATAGTGCCACCAGTTATTCCTGACTATGTAATAGTGCCACCAGTTATTCCTGACTATATAATAGAGCCAACTAAGTGCCAGTTAAATCTTATCCAATATTAAACCTAAACTTAAAAAGACAATATCGACAGGCAAGCAAAGACGTTATTATATTTCATTTTCCTGGCTATAGCAAGCAATTTATCATATGAGAGAGAATGCCTTCATCTTCAAACTTAATAATTATGGCACAGCTGTCTGGTAAAGCTGAAAGCCTATGCAGTGTGAAATTGCAATCTTCTCCAATAAAAGTTTTAATGAGGTTCAGTATAATAATATAACTTAAAAATATATTTAAAAAAACATTATTTTGTTCACATATAAGGTATATTCACTAGAGTAAAATAATGTATATATTAAATATACATAAATATAGGATATAATGTAAATAAAACATAAATAAAGTTTATGTAACCAGAAGTGATCTGTTTATTGTTCTTGTAGTGGATATTAAAGAAAAAGTGACAGACAGAAGTAAAACCATATTTTTTTTTTATTAAAATTCCCCTCATGTAATGAATTATCCCCTCATGTAATAAATTATCCCCTCATATAATAGATTATCCCATCATACTTCCGAAATTCGCAAAGATGTAAATAAGCCCAAAATTCCTACCCTTACCTTGTATGACCTACAATCTTTAGCAGGTCACACAAGGGAAGGGTAGGAATTTTGGGCTTATTTAGTATACATTAGTACAGTTCTAGACCTCATTCCAGTCTCGAACATGTTCAGTGAAAGCAGATGGTTTTGCTGGCATATATGGTCTGCAATACATGTATTCGCTGACAGACAGGATTCATACGAGTACAGATGAGACAACTATTTCGAGAACAGTTCGGTATGAAATTTCATATATTCCCCCAAGTCACAAACATTAGTTTTAATTAATTTACAAGCTTAATATGACTAAAATATGTGTGTGTGTGTGTGTGTGTGTGTGTGTGTGTGTGTGTGTGTGTGTGTGTGAGTGAGTGAGTGAGTGAGTGAGTGAGTGAGTGAGTGAGTGAGTGTGTGTGTGTGTGTGTGTGTGTGTGTGTGTGTGTGTGTGGGTGGGTGTATGGGTGGGTGTATGGGTGGGTGGGTGTATGTGTGTGTGTGTGTGTGTGTGTGTGTGTGTGTGTGTGTGCGTGTGTGTGTGTGTGTGTGTGTGTGTGTGTGTGTGTGTGTGTGTGAGTGAGTGAGTGAGTGAGTGAGTGAGTGAGTGTGTGTGTGTGTGATTACCTAATTGTGATTACCTAATTGTGTTTACGGGAAAGAGCCCAAAGCTCGTATCTTCCCGTCTCCTGATCGGTTCCATTTTTAGACTTAGTGATACTTATCATACCTGTCCTTAAAACTATGGATTGAGGTAGCATTAACTACCTCCTCGCTTAGCGAATTCCAATTATCAATTACTCTTACACTGAAAAAGTATTTCCTTACATCCTGCAAACAAGTTTTCTTCCGAAGCTTCAAACTATGACCTCTAGTTCTAGAGCCAGCCATATCGAAATATCGATCCCTATCCACTCTATCATAACCATGAAGGAATTTAAAGACTGTCACCATATCCCCCCTTACTCTTCTAGCTTCGAGTGATGGCAAGTCTAATTCCCTCAGCCTCTCATCATAACCGAGATTGCGTATTTCTGGCACCAGTTTTGTGGCATGTCTTTGAACTTTTTCAAGCTTAGCTATGTGCTTTTTCAAGTGCGGATTCCAAAAGGGGGCTGCATATTCGAGTTTTGGCCTCACATAGGTTACATAAATATTTCTGAACATTTCCTTGTCCATGTGCCTGAAGGCTACCCTTACATTTGATAAGAATGCATATGCTGCCCTTACTACGCCATTTATATGTATTTCTGGAGACAAATCTGCCAATATGTTTACTCCTAGATCTCTCTCATTTTCTGTCTCCTGAAGTTGTACTCCAGCCACCGAGTAGTCAAGCTTGGGCCTTCTTGCACTTGTACCCATTCTCATTACCTTACATTTTGAGGTATTGAATTTCATTAGCCACTTTTCTGACCACTCATGCAGATTATTTAGATCCTCCTGAAGTTCTCTACCATTGTTCTCGTTTTTTACTTTCTTCACAATCTTTGCATCATCTGCAAACATATTCATGAATGAATTTACAGACTCTGGTAGGTCATTTACATATACAAGGAACAAAAGTGGCCCTAAAACTGAACCCTGTGGAACTCCACTACTAACTCTTCTCCATTCAGACACTGAGTGTCTTACTCTAACCCTCTGTTCCCTTCCTTCTAAGTAAGTTTTTATCCATTCCAAGACATTTCCACCTATTCTAGCCATTGATTGCAGCTTCCTAATAAGTCTCCCATGTGGAACAGTGTCAAACGCTTTCTGGAAGTCTAGGAATATGCAATCTGCCCAGCCCTCTCTTTCCTGTAAGATTTGGCTTACCTCATCATAAAATTCTAATAAGTTTGTTACTGTTGATCTTCCTTCTCTGAAGCCATGTTGCCTCACTGACAAAAAGTTGAAGGATTCCAAGTGAAGAGAGATATGTTTCCTTAGTAG
>JAXCGZ010021269.1:40000-45000 GCA_037179515.1 Halocaridina rubra | reverse complement strand
CACTTTGGTAAAAAAAAAAAAAAAAAAAAAAAAAAAAAAAAAATATATATATATATATATATATATATATATATATATATATATATATATATATATATATATATATATATATATATATATATATTTCTTTCAAACTTTCCTTTCTTGACGTCGGCTACCCCCCAATTTAAGGGGGAAACAGCCACGGTATATGTATGTATGTATATATTTCTTTCAAACGGTTAGAGAAAAAAATATGTTTTCGTTTTATATGTTCTCGAAATTTGAAAACTGGAAAAGAAATACCACAACCAATGAAAATTTTGAAAACACATCAGATATAATAAAAAAAACAACTAAACCTTATACAAGTAAAATAATAATAATAATAAACTTTATACAAGTAAAACCAACATCGACTGAAAATATGAATGAGGATTTTTATCCACGATAAAATTCTACTTCATTTCGACTAATAATATAAATAATTTTACCAATATAAATAGTAAAATAATAAAAAAAAAAACTAAACCTTATACATGTAAAACCAACATCGATTTAAAACATAAATGAGGTTTTTTATCTATGATAAACTTCTTCGTTTCGACTAATAATATAAATAATTTTACCAAATATAAATAGTAAAAATAATAATGAATATTAATATAAGACTTACCTTTACAGCCATGTAATCCAATATCAAAACATTTTGGTACATTTAGACAACAATGATAATTATGTACTACCAAATCTGACATCAGAAACGACATACTCCCTTAAAAAAATAAATAAATAAAATATATATATATATATATATATATATATATATATATATATATATATATATATATATATATATATATATATATATATATATATATAAAGGAATGTATCTTGTATGGAACACTCTACCACTCAGAAAAATAAACGGAAAACTTAAATGCCAGAAGGGCTTAGTATTGAAAAGGTATTAAAGCAAACCATACTATATATGATCTCTGCATCCCCAAAATCAAAAATTATCTTGTACGGAATAAATCTATATTCAGGAACACTTTAACTTATACAGGGAGCTAAACCAATACAGTAAAGAGTTACTATGTAGTCTCGCAAGTACAGAATTACTCTAATATTTCTCTCGCATTATACGCTGATTTGTATAATTAACTATTAAGTTTTCGACCGCAAATATCTGATGTCAGATAACGTTAAGTTAACACTCACATTCTGCAGCCCAGGATTCCTGAAAAAAAAAATAAGAAAAAGGATGAGTTATTCAATCTATACATATACTGTGTGTGTGTGTGTGTGTGTGTGTGTGTGTGTGTGTGTGTGTGTGTGTGTGTGTGTGTGTGTGTGTGTGTGAGTGGTTGGGTGTGTGTGTGTGAGTATATATATATATATATATATATATATATATATATATTATATATATATATATATATATATATATATATATATATATCACAAAGCTGAAAACAAAATGAGAGACGTAATGTACTCCTTTTTAAAAGCTATATTTATCTGGACTCTGGAAATCACCACAGTAATGATTCTTTTATTTGGGTATTTACCTCATTGTGTTCGCGGGAGAGAGCCCTATTCTCGTAACTTCCCATCTCCTTAGTGTTCATGTGTGTATGTGTGTGCGTGTGTGTGTATGCGTTACGTAACATTTCTTCAAGTCTTGCTAATACAATTACACTTTCTAGAAATGTGATAAACATTTAAATGACAACTTGCTAAAGCTATGGAGTTTACTGGTATTGCCAAAAAATGTGTGTGTGTGTGTGTGTGTGTGTGTTTGTGTGTGTGTGTGTGTGTGTGTGTGTGTGTGTGTGTGTGTGTGTGTGTGTGTGTGTGTGTGTGTGTGTGTGTGTGAAAGAGAGAGTGAAGGCAAATCTAACCAACCTTGACCCAATTCCGTGTAAATGTCAAAATAAACTTGATAATGCCATCAAAGTGTTTAACAAATCTGCTTAAAATAAAAAAAATAGAATTTATGAGAGCCAAGGGGAACGTATTTAGAATATAACTTTTAATTCAGTAACACAAAATATTTTTTAACTTTGATGAAATAAAGTTTGTAAATGTTAACAAAATTCTTTCTTGTTTGTTGTTAAAATTGTATATTCCCATATACAAAAATAAAATACTATTGATAAGTAATTTAATATCAACATCATTTATGGGTCCTCCATGACCCGATCCACCCATCCGTCGGTGAAAAATCTAAAAACAACAAATCAATATCAGTTGAAAGATAAAACAAAAAAAAAAAGCGTAGAATTTTAGTAAATATTCAGTTCTGAACAGAACATTTTAAATTTTCCAATATATAATAATGAATAATTTAGAAAATATTCCTCTAAATAAAAACGAGTGTGTGAATTTTCAGTATTTGAAAAAAAACTACTTACATTAATGACACACCTGAAAGGGCTATTGGACTTAAATAAGACTGTCCAGGACAGTTCGATGTTAAGTCTTCCTTCAGTTACGGTTCTCTTTCTATGCCTACATCAACACCGAATATTCTTGGATATTCGTTGCACATGTCTTATTATCCCTTCACATCTGACAAGTCACAATACACTCCCGATCTCTGGTTCTCTCTATGTTTTCTTCGTACCCAGGCCTGATGAGGGTAGATTTATTTTTATTTTTTTTTGCCCGTCCGGGTGTCACAATCATAAACAAACAAACATTAAGATAATACTGTACCAAGCATAATACGATATTTATTGAGAAATATTGCAATTATCCATATTCATCTTTAAAATGCGATCTAAATAATTACGTCAGAAATCTTGTATGATTAAAATCTAAAAGAGAATTTAGAAATGTCCAAAATAAATTGAACAGTGACATTAAAATCATGCTCTTCTCAGTATCAAGGCAAAAGATCTAACTTTACAAAGGAATTGCGTATAAAGGCGTATTGTTCCGGTTTTACGTCACGGACTCCCTTATCAACCAAGGGCTAGGACGGTTGCCTTCTTGCGAAGGACTTGTTTTGGCAAATGTAATCCTTACGCTGAGTGCATGCCTTTGCTAACCTCAGACCGTGACGGGGCGCGAACCCTCGACCTGACGCCTCAGAGTCGGAGACGCTACCGACTGAGCCACGGCGACTACCGTATAAAGGCGTATTAGATAGTATATATATATATATATATATATATATATATATATATATATTTAATATATATATATATATATATATATATATATATATATATATATATATATATATATATATATATATATATATATATATATATATATATATATATATATATATATATATATATATATATATATATATATATATATATATATATATATATATATATATATATATATATATATATATATATATATATATATATATATATATATATATATATATATATATATATATATATATATATATAGGTAGACAGACAGACAGACAGACAGATAGATAGATAGATAGATAGACAGATAGATAGATATGTATAAAGATAGACAGATAGATAGATAGATAGGTATATAGATAGATAGATAGATAGATAAACAGATAGATAAATAGATAGACAGAACCCATATTTCGAGCCTCTCTCAGTATCTGTGCTCATATCCCATTTCCTTTGATATTTCGCTCAGAAGTGTTGATGAACATTTTTTTTGCAATACGAACACCTTTTTTCTCCTCCTCTCCTGCACTCGTCCTCTCTAATGAGGTTAGAACGTGCCTCGAGTTACGTCCCCGATTTTCTGTACGTACGAATTTGGTTTTCCATCTTATTCTCGGATCTGTTTTCGCCTTTCCATAAAATTACATACATACATACATTTACATGGCTTCCTTCCCCCTTGTAAGGGGGGTGGTTGAGCCAAGAAACATGGATTCACCACGATCCACGTATACCTCAGCTACTCCTGGATCAACTGAAGAATCCCCCCAGAGCAACCAACTGAAGAATCTCCCTCCCCTTGAGATCAACTGAAGAATCTCTCCCCAGAGTGCCCAACGTAATAATTTCAGAGAGAAACTAGGGATGGGGAATGTTGTGACATGTCAGATGGGAAGGGCTGAAGGGATGTGTTAGGTTAGGTCTGTTTATCTACCTTGGAATATATAGATGGATGGATGAATTTCAATAACGAAATAAAAACTTAACGTAACCAAATCTAACCTAACCTAATCTAACCAAATCTAAACAGACAGTATTTGAACCATCCCCCCCAACTCAGATCAAGTGAAGAATCTCCCCCCTGGGTGGGTCTGAGGGATATTCTTCAGTTGATCCCTACTCCTTTTAGCTCCTACAAACAACCATGAGAAAAATTATAAATAAAACTATTCAATTACATACAAGTATAAATAAACAAACAACTAAATATTATCTAAGCAAACATATGTATAAATTAATATGATATTCAATGAAATGAAAGAATATTTGCAATACATATATAAGTAAACGCTTGTCTGTAAATATGTAAATAAATAAATCGAATATTCTAAAATATCAAAACAAATAAATATATGATTTTCTTTACTGTACCTTTCTTTTTTTTTACAATACATTCACCAATGTAAAAAGTACTTTAATCTATTTTTTTTTTGTCATTTATATTTCTAATTATTTTGTTTAACATTTTTCTCCCTACTTCTATTTCTTCATTTATCAATTTTTCTTACTTTTTCTAATATTCTTCACCTTATTATGACGCAATATTTCTCTTTATATTAATTCACTTCATATTTTCTTTCATTCTTTTCACCTTTCTTTGTTATAAAGAACTATTTGTAGCTTTCCTGTTAAGTATTCCAACAAATATTTTATTATTATCTGTTAGCTCTATTTCAGTGGCACCTGCAAGACCCATGAGAGAGAGAATAATAATAATAATAATAATAATAATAATAATAATAATAATAATAATAATAATAATAATAATAATAATAATAATAATAATAATAATAATAATAATAATAGTAGTAGTAGTAGTAGTAGTAGTAGTAGTAGTAGTAG
>JAXCGZ010021269.1:12500-37500 GCA_037179515.1 Halocaridina rubra | reverse complement strand
CAGGATGGAAATAACAGTACTAGTGAAATAAGAAAATATAACTAGAAGTAAAAAAAAAGGAGTATACTAGCTCGCGGATTGCTCGGTGCAGCGACTGCTTCTTCCCATCTACCTCCTGACTCTGCAACTCTCTTCATCCTTCTGTCTTTCCTAATTCTTAAGACCTATCATCTTTCAAAAAGCTGATCTATCGTCATCTCAGGGCCTAGTCCTCCATATCTCTGGGTCCCCTGTACTTTGACTGCTTTTCCTGTCTATAGTTTCCCTTTGTGTGACATTACCTCATCTCTGCCTTGTCCTTAACCCTTTTCTTTTCCTTCATCTTGGTGTTTTCTGGTGCCCGGGCCTTTATTGATAAGGGTAGTTTTTGACTGTCTCGGTGTAACACTAATTATATATATATATATATATATATATATATATATATATATATATATATATATATATATATATATATATATATATATATATATATATATATATATATATATATATATATATATATATATATATATATATATATATATATATATATATATGTTAGTGTACTACCTCGAGTGCGCCAAAAGTGGCTTAATATACAATTCATATTGTAATGGCAAGATAACATAGGCATTGGTTCCGGTTTTACGTCACGGACTCCCTTATCTACCAAGGGCTAGGACGGTTGCCTTCTTGCGAAGGACTTGTTTTAAGATCCTAATTCATAAATATAGTTAATTTTTTACTTTCACACCCTCGACTTTACAATTGACGAGCTATATAAAACCATAACTCATTTCGTAACTCGATTAGACTTAACCTAACCAAAGCAATATTTATTGTTACTAATGCATATTAAATTCTTCATGTCTATACAGGCGGGCTAAGAAAAAAAATACCTAGATATTTAAACAACTAGTGTTGAAATAGAGTTTATAAATAAGGTATAGGAATGATAATTAATAAGCTATGTTACGAACTAAAGAATGACCCCACACACACACATATATGTCCATAATATATATATATATATATATATATATATATATATATATATATATATATATATATATATATATATATATATATATAGAAGAGAAAAAAAAATCCTTAGGCTATTGGAAATGTCTAAATAAAAAAAAAAAAAACGGGTAGTTTACAGTTTAGCGGGCCATGCCGCTCAACGACCTCATCCCTCCACTCAGGTAAGTAGTTCGACTGAAGGTTAGGTAAGTATTTTTGGTTAGGATAGTAAGATGGGGGGGTTCCAGGGGGGCGAAGGCCCCCTGACTAAGAGGTTAGGTAAGTATTTTTAGTTAGGACAATAAAAAAAAAAATTTATGCCCATTTTTCACCATTTTTTGTTGTGTTCATCCGCCAATTCTCTACTTAGAGCCTAGCGCCATCTATTGGTAGGTTTTGAACATTGGTATGCCCCGCTAAACTGTAGGTGTTCCCAAGGGTAGTTTACAGTTTAGCGGGGCATGTCAAACAAAAATACATATGAAAAATGTTAATTGATATTAGTCTTTTTACATATTTTCTTCAACTCGATAACAACCGTCCTTTACATGTCGACCAAATCCTCCAGTATAATTGATTAGCTGTCAAAAAAGAAAATGTATTTCCATTAACATGTTTTATTTTTTGGAATTAATATATAATTCATATTTTACACCATTATAATAAAATAATACCATACCAAAACGTGCACATCCAGGTTAGATGAAGACCAGAGTGTAGGCCAAATTAATCACTTCACTTAAAAAAAACAAAATAAAAATAAATGTTTCATTTTACACATTACACAATCGCTATAACACCCACTCCGCATGACTGCACTTAGCAGACTGATGGGATTGCGTCATAGCAGAAGTGTTAAAGGTGAACAAATCCGGTTAAAACTAGTTACAAGTGGAATTTTACATGGAACTTTAAATCACTGGAGTCAATGGGTAAATAGGCAATACTCCAATTTGACCCATCCATTTACCTTGGCTGTTTCCCCCAATTTGGGGGGTAGCCAACCGCGTCAGATGCGTTTATGAAAGCCATTCGTGTGTCTAACTAATAATATGGTATCCTAGGTTTACACTGTTTAAAAAATCGGATCTTTCTTAGTTATTACTTCAAAGCATATTGGATTTGAGTGGATATTATCTAAAAAAAATATATTAAAAAAATATATCTAAGAACAGCCAGGTGCCTTGCAATCCTTACTCAATTATTTGGTGAAAAATCTTAATTTCTACTAAGATTTTGAAACTTGCATCTATTAAAGGCCTAAATGCGACCTTCTGTATATATATATATATATATATATATATATATATATATATATATATATATATATATATATATATATATATATATATATATATATATATATATATATATATATATAATACATTAGCAACCTTTTATTGTCTACTAAAAATATACGTTATTATTTGTCAAAACATTTTTTCAACCATAGCCATGACCACTGGAATATGCAAAGAAACAGTCTTCCCCGCCTGAGCACCACAATTAAACGGTTTTATTTTTTTTAAAGAACTAAGGGTTGTTTTTATATCTGTAATTATAATGATTTAGTCCTTGGGTTTAGTTTGACTCCTGCATGCTGCTTCCCCGTCTGAGCACCGCCACCCCTCACCATGCTCGAGGTATGGGAATAAGCACGTGGTGTCAGCACCGATGCCATTATGGGGTAATTTCCCCAGTTTTGGGGAATTCGAGGCGTGAAAGGAGTTTCATTTACACATTTAAGTGGGAAATTTAATTTAAATAATATTCCCTAAGTGTTGCATAGTCCATTCTAAGCATTATTTCACATTTTTTTTCCTTGTTTTAAGGAAATCTTAGACTGATCCACGTGACAATACTGGGTCAGTCAAGAATCAGCTTTTGTTTACGATACGTGTGACGCTCTGGAAATTCATATTTACAATTATACAATTTGACCGTTTGTTTATTTTAACGTGTGTGCGTGTTTTTTTTTTATTGTGATTGACACATTATGAAAAAAAAATAACAAATGATGGAAACAAAGTTTCGTGTGTTATTGTTCATCAGAGGTGAGAACAAATTAGATTTTATAAAGAACAAAAGGGTTTCGCCTAATATACCAGTGCAGATGGTTTTAAGAGGGAATAGTGTGACCAATTTTTCCCTAAGATCTAATATATTATCTCTGATAAACGAGTGTGTGCTTTGACTAGGCCAAAGTAAGGTTGGCCTAGTGCAGGTGGTTTTGAGAGGGAATAGTGTGACCAATTATTCCCCAAGATCTAATATATTATCTCTGATAAACGAGTGTGCTTTGACTCAGCCACAAGGTTGGGAAGTGAGAGTAAAGTGAACCTACACATATCTAATATACCAGTGCTGGTGGTTTTAATAGGGAAGAGTGATGACCAATTATTCCCTAAGATCTAATATATTCTCTGATAAACGAGTGTGTGCTTTGACTAGGCCAAAGTAAGGTTGGCCTAGTGCAGGTGGTTTTGAGAGGGAAGAGTGATGACCAATTATTCCTATAAGATCTAATATATTATCTGATAAACGAGTGTGTGCTTTGACTCAGCCACAAGTAAGGTTGGGAAGTGAGAGTAAAGTGAACCTACACATATCTAATATACCAGTGCTGGTGGTTTTAATAGGGAAGAGTGATGACCAATTATTCCCTAAGATCTAATATATTCTCTGATAAACGAGTGTGCTTTGACTAGGCCAAAGTAAGGTTGGGAAGTGAGAGTAAAGTGAACCTACACATATCTAATATACCAGTGCAGGTGGTTTTAATAGGGAAGAGTGATGACCAATTATTCCCTAAGATCTAATATATTCTCTGATAAACGAGTGTGTGCTTTGACTCAGCCACAAGTAAGGTTGGGAAGTGAGAGTAAAGTGAACCTACACATATCTAATATACCAGTGCTGGTGGTTTTAATAGGGAAGAGTGATGACCAATTATTCCCTAAGATCTAATATATTCTCTGATAAACGAGTGTGCTTTGACTAGGCCAAAGTAAGGTTGGGAAGTGAGAGTAAAGTGAACCTACACATATCTAATATACCAGTGCTGGTGGTTTTAATAGGGAAGAGTGATGACCAATTATTCCCTAAGATCTAATATATTCTCTGATAAACGAGTGTGCTTTGACTAGGCCAAAGTAAGGTTGGGAAGTGAGAGTAAAGTGAACCTACACATATCTAATATACCAGTGCTGGTGGTTTTAATAGGGAAGAGTGATGACCAATTATTCCCTAAGATCTATATATTCTCTGATAAACGAGTGTGCTTTGACTAGGCCAAAGTAAGGTTGGGAAGTGAGAGTAAAGTGAACCTACACATATCTAATATACCAGTGCTGGTGGTTTTAATAGGGAAGAGTGATGACCAATTATTCCCTAAGATCTAATATATTCTCTGATAAACGAGTGTGCTTTGACTAGGCCAAAGTAAGGTTGGGAAGTGAGAGTAAAGTGAACCTACACATATCTAATATACCAGTGCTGGTGGTTTTAATAGGGAAGAGTGATGACCAATTATTCCCTAAGATCTAATATATTCTCTGATAAACGAGTGTGCTTTGACTAGGCCAAAGTAAGGTTGGGAAGTGAGAGTAAAGTGAACCTACACATATCTAATATACCAGTGCAGGTGGTTTTAATAGGGAAGAGTGTCGTATGACTTCCGCCATGCTGAAGCCAGAATCTGAAACTTGTAACAGATCTTGAGCGGAAACGGTTGGTCGAGGGCACGGATATTTTATTACAATGTTTGTAGAAAGTGCCAAGGAAATATATGACCGGAACCGAGAGATTTAGGACCTGGCATCGAGAAGGGCAAGAAAGGACAGGAAGTTAGCCATTTCCTAAACCACAAGAAAACATAAACTTGTGTTTCGTACGCAGGAACCTGCCCAGGAGGAATGCCCAATAACTCCTCCCCGGAAGTAGGTGGGATTCCACTTTGAACCTGGCTCTGATTAGCTAGGACTAGATCTGACTGATTTCATTGGAGAATTGGATGTTAAGCCACGCCCTGCCCTGGGGGTATTTAAAGAGCCACCCAGGGCAGAGACAGTTAGTTAGAAGCTTGCCAGGGGCACGAATAGATCATAGATTGTGATAGTCATAGGGTGGGGGCTTAGGGGCATTGAGGCGTCGGATGTGTTGTACTCTAGAATAAATATAAGTAAAGGAACTACTGCTTGTCCATTCTTACCTTGTACCCATCAGGTACTAATATTTATAAACCACGCTACCATAATAATTAAAGTAAATATACGTAGGAGGAAAAGCCCTACGTCAGTGGTGTCATTAGATGAGAGAATAATAAAACCAATACGACAGTGGTGACGCTCAGTGAGATAATAATAAAAGCACCACGTCAGTGGTGACAAGCGGCGAGATAACCCAGTCATCTTACAAAGGGTGAGTTCAAGTGGAGGTCCCAAAATCTCCACGTCAGTGGTGGCTTACAGTGGAATAGCTAAAACCCCCACGTCAAGAGTGATGACCAATTATTCCCTAAGATCTAATATATTCTCTGATAAACGAGTGTGTGCTTTGACTCAGCCACAAGTAAGGTTGGGAAGTGAGAGTAAAGTGAACCTACACATATCTAATATACTAGTGCTGGTGGTTTTAATAGGGAAGAGTGATGACCAATTATTCCCTAAGATCTAATATATTCTCTGATAAACGAGTGTGCTTTGACTAGGCCAAAGTAAGGTTGGGAAGTGAGAGTAAAGTGAACCTACACATATCTAATATACCAGTGCAGGTGGTTTTAATAGGGAAGAGTGATGACCAATTATTCCCTAAGATCTAATATATTCTCTGATAAACGAGTGTGTGCTTTGACTCAGCCACAAGTAAGGTTGGGAAGTGAGAGTAAAGTGAACCTACACATATCTAATATACTAGTGCTGGTGGTTTTAATAGGGAAGAGTGATGACCAATTATTCCCTAAGATCTAATATATTCTCTGATAAACGAGTGTGCTTTGACTAGGCCAAAGTAAGGTTGGGAAGTGAGAGTAAAGTGAACCTACACATATCTAATATACTAGTGCAGGTGGTTTTAAGAGGGAAGAGTGATGACCAATTATTCCCTAAGATCTAATATATTATCTCTGATAAACGAGTATGTGCTTTGACTAGGCCAAAGTAAAGTTGGGAAGTGAGAGTATAGTGAACCTACACATATCTAATATACTAGTGCAGGTGGTTTTAAGAGTGAATAGTGGTGACCAATTATTCCCTAAGATCAATTATCTCTGATAAACGAGTGTGTGCTTTGACTAGGCCAAAGTAAGGTTGAGAAGTGAGAGTAAAGTGAACCTACACATATCTAATATACCAGTGCTGGTGGTTTTAATAGGGAAGAGTGATGACCAATTATTCCCTAACATCTAATATATTCTCTGATAAACGAGTGTGCTTTGACTAGGCCAAGGTAAAGTTGGAAAGTGAGAGTAAAGTGAACCTACACATATTTAATATACTAGTGCAGGTGGTTTTAATAGGGAAGAGTGATGACCAATTATTCCTTAAGATCTAATATTTTATCTGATAAACGAGTGTGTGCTTTGACTAGGCCAAAGTAAAGTTGGGAAGTGAGAGTAAAGTGAACCTACACATATCTAATATACTAGTGCTGGTGGTTTTAATAGGGAAGAGTGATGACCAATTATTCCCTAAGATCTAATATATTCTCTGATAAACGAGTGTGTGCTTTGACTCAGCCACAAGTAAGGTTGGGAAGTGAGAGTAAAGTGAACCTACACATATCTAATATACTAGTGCTGGTGGTTTTAATAGGGAAGAGTGATGACCAATTATTCCCTAAGATCTAATATATTCTCTGATAAACGAGTGTGCTTTGACTAGGCCAAAGTAAGGTTGGGAAGTGAGAGTAAAGTGAACCTACACATATCTAATATACCAGTGCAGGTGGTTTTAATAGGGAAGAGTGATGACCAATTATTCCCTAAGATCTAATATATTCTCTGATAAACGAGTGTGTGCTTTGACTCAGCCACAAGTAAGGTTGGGAAGTGAGAGTAAAGTGAACCTACACATATCTAATATACTAGTGCTGGTGGTTTTAATAGGGAAGAGTGATGACCAATTATTCCCTAAGATCTAATATATTCTCTGATAAACGAGTGTGCTTTGACTAGGCCAAAGTAAGGTTGGGAAGTGAGAGTAAAGTGAACCTACACATATCTAATATACTAGTGCAGGTGGTTTTAAGAGGGAAGAGTGATGACCAATTATTCCCTAAGATCTAATATATTATCTCTGATAAACGAGTATGTGCTTTGACTAGGCCAAAGTAAAGTTGGGAAGTGAGAGTATAGTGAACCTACACATATCTAATATACTAGTGCAGGTGGTTTTAAGAGTGAATAGTGGTGACCAATTATTCCCTAAGATCAATTATCTCTGATAAACGAGTGTGTGCTTTGACTAGGCCAAAGTAAGGTTGAGAAGTGAGAGTAAAGTGAACCTACACATATCTAATATACCAGTGCTGGTGGTTTTAATAGGGAAGAGTGATGACCAATTATTCCCTAACATCTAATATATTCTCTGATAAACGAGTGTGCTTTGACTAGGCCAAGGTAAAGTTGGAAAGTGAGAGTAAAGTGAACCTACACATATTTAATATACTAGTGCAGGTGGTTTTAATAGGGAAGAGTGATGACCAATTATTCCTTAAGATCTAATATTTTATCTGATAAACGAGTGTGTGCTTTGACTAGGCCAAAGTAAAGTTGGGAAGTGAGAGTAAAGTGAACCTACACATATTTAATATACTAGTGCAGGTGGTTTTAATAGGGAAGGGTGATGACCAATTATTCCTCAAGATCTAATATATTATCTGCTAAACGAGTGTTTGCTTTGACTAGGCCAAAGTAAGTTTGAGAAGTGAGAGTAAAGTGAACCTACACATATTTAATATACTAGTGCAGGTGGTTTTAATAGGGAAGAGTGGTGACCAATTATTCCCTAAGATCTAATATATTATCTGATAAACGAGTGTGTGCTTTGACTCGGCCAAAGTAAGATTGAGAAGTGAGAGTAAAGTGAACCTACACATATCTAATATACTAGTGCAGGTGATTTTAAGAGTGAATAGTGTGACCAATTATTCCCATAAGATCTAATATATTCTCTGATAAACGAGTGTGTGCTTTGACTAGGCCAAAGTAAGGTTGGGAAGTGATAGTAAAGTGAACCTACACATATCTAATATACCAGTGCAGGTGGTTTTGAGAGGGAAGAGTGATGACCAATTATTCCTTAAGATCTAATATATTCTCTGATAAACGAGTGTGCTTTGACTAGGCCAAAGTAAGGTTGGGAAGTGATAGTAAAGTGAACCTACACATATCTAATATACTAGTGCAGGTGGTTTTAAGAGTGAATAGTGTGACCAATTATTCCCATAAGATCTAATATATTCTCTGATAAACGAGTGTGTGCTTTGACTAGGCCAAAGTAAGGTTGGGAAGTGAGAGTAAAGTGAACCTACACATTTCATATCCCGCTTTATTTTAGTTAAAGGAGGTAATACATGTGCCCAGAAATTGAACATGTGTACTGTAAATAGACAGAGGATCAGCATATGAGATTACGTAATGCAAATAATTGGCTCTCGGTCCTCTGGCATTAATTACAAATGCAATTTCCTGTACCACTACACATTCAGAGAATGTGGGACGAGTTCTCAAGGCAGATCTATTTCATCACTGGACAGTAATGCCCTTGGCACTGAGATCTCCAAGATTCATGATTCCTCTTCATAAGCAACTCTTAAAGAGGTAATAAACATGTACAACTACTCTTAGATTAGTACCTAGGATACAGCTAGTAATGGTGAACTGTATATAACCCCTTCATTAACAGTAATTATTATACATATGAAACTCTCTCTCTCTCTCTCTCTCTCTCTCTCTCTCTCTCTCTCTCTCTCTCTCTCTCTCTCTCTCTCTCTCTCTCTCTCTCTCTCTCTCTCTGTGTGTGTGTGTGTGTGTGTGTGTGTGTGTGTGTGTGTGTGTGTGTGTGTGAAACCTGCGACCTATTCTCTTTTGCTTTTATTGGAGTTATGAGGGTAAATGCTATGCAGACACAATCCTCGTTATAAAATCTACAGACTTATATGTAGACATACTTGCACACAAAGCCTAAAGGGGGGTTCACACGGTCAAACGGTTCGTCGAACGCGGTTCGACAGACAAGTGTTTGAAGTGATGTTCGAGCGTGTGAACGGGGTATTTGGATGTTGAACACGTTTGTCGAACATGTCCGACAACCAAATACCCCGTTCACACGTTCAAAACATCAATTCAAACACTTGTCTGTCGAACCGCGTTCGACAAGCCGTTTGACCGTGTAAACCCCCCTTTAAACCCCCTTATAAAAAACGGAAAAATATAATGAATAGGATACCCAGCCCCATCGCTCCGCCCCATTTTCTTTTATTGCAAAACTTGTTTCAGTGTTTCGTGTTTTACGCTGTTATGCATGTTTTACATCACGGACTCCCTCTTTAACCAAGGGCTAGGACGGTTGCCTTCTTGCGGAGGACTTGTTTTGGCAGATGTAATCCTTACCCTGAGTGCATGCCCTTGCTAGCCTCAGACTGAGACGGGGCGCGAACCCTCGACCTGCCGCCTCAGAGTCGCGGACGCTATCGCCTGAGCCACGGTGACTACTTCTCATGCTGTTATGCACAATATATTTATTAAAACAAACCCCATCGGAGCGACTTTTACGACACCCTGAGGAGTATTCTTGACTGCCTCGAGGGGGAATGAATAAGAACCCCTTCCCAAAATGTGACAGTTCTGGTTTCCTGTTTTCCCCTTGAAGAAGAGAAGTACATATATCGAAAAGGAAATTAAAAAACAAAACTGTCCGTGAGAAAAACAAGAAATTAGAAATGAAACTTAAGGGGGGTACAGACGATCATTATTACTGTCAGTAAAAATACTGAAACTATTCTATTTGTGTGAACTACTACGTCCATATGATGGACACACCGACAGTAATAATGACAGTACAGGGAAATACTGTCAGTAATATTGATCGTCTGTTTAGTCCTTTAAGTTTTGTTTCATTGCAGTCTTAAGCATTATATATATATATATATATATATATATATATATATATATATATATATATATATATATATATATATATATATATATATATAACGATAAGGCATGTTAAGCAGTAATTAAGACGATTATAATTGAAATGTTTATTATTCATTACATCCCAAAAGTTCATATTGATATAGTTGCAATTATGAACAAATAAAGCAAATCATTAATAATTTTTGAATTGAACTTGTGATATTAATTAGCGTGGATGGTATTTAATATGTGGTATAATTATAATCCAATATCTCTCGTCCTGATAATTACACCTTAAATAGGATTTGTCATCAGATTATAATTAGGAGAGCCCCTTGGATCATTAGATTTCTTAATGATGAGCTCGGAGACAGGGAATAACTTCTTGCCTCGCTGCTGGATGAAACTCTTTAGGGGGGTACAGACGATCATTGTTACTGTCAGGAAAAATACTGACACTATTCTATTGGTGTGAACTACTACGTCCATATGATGGACACACCGACAGTAATAATGACAGTACAGGGAAATACTGTCAGTAATATTGATCGTCTGTTTAGCCCTTTTATGTTAAACCTATTTTCCTGTCTTGTTTTCTCCATAACAGTGGCAAAATGGTAGCGTCCGCGACTCTGAGGCGGCAGATCGAGGGTTCGCGCCCCGTCACGGACTGAGGTTAGTAAGGGCATACACTCAGGGAAACGATTACATCTGCCAAAACAAGTCCTTCGCAAGAAGGCAACCGTCCTAGCCCTTAGTTGAAAAGGGAGTTCGTGACGTAAAACCGAAAAGTAATAATGTGAATGCAAAAATGAATATATAATGATGGATTACTTGACCGTTTTCAAGTAATTAAGCCTGCCATATCTCTAGGTCCGCAGTACTTCGACTAATCTTTCAGCCTGTCCTTTTCCTATTGTGTAGCACTTATACTTCTGCCTTGTCCTAAACCTTCTACTTTTTCTTAAATAATCCTGCCATGTCTCTAGGTCCTCAGTACTACGAATATCCTATCAGCCTGTTCTTTTCCTATTGTGTAGTACTTATATTTCTGCCTTGTCCTAAACCTTCTACTTATTCTTAAGTAATCCTGCCATATCTCTAGGTCCTCAGTACTTTAACTATCCTTTCAGCCTGTCCTTTTCCTATTGTGTAGTACTTCTATTTCTGCCTTGTCCTAAACCTTCTACTTTTTCTTAAGTATTCCTTCCATATCTTTAGGCCCTCAGTACTTCATCTATCCTTTCAGCCTCTCCTTTTCCTATTTTGAAGCACTTCTATTTCTGCCTTGTCCTAAACCTTCTACTTTTTCTTAAGTAAACCTGCCACATCTCTAGATCTTCTGTACTTCATCTATCCTTCCAGCCTCTCCTTTTCCTATTGTGTAGCACTTCTATTTCTGCCTTGTCCTAAACCTTCTACTTTTTCTTAAATAATCCTGCCATATCTCTAGGTCCTCAGTACTTCATCTATCCTTTCAGCCTGGCCTTTTCCTATTGTGCAGCACTTCTATTTCTGCCTAGTCCTTAACCTTCTACTTTTTCTTCGTTTTAATGTTTTCTTGCCTGTCCCGGTGTCACTCATAAAAAAGAAAGGTATTTTTTTGCCTTGTTTTCCTTCATACCTTTCAAACCATTAAAAAATGAAGACAAAATAACTTAGATTTTACACATTATTATACGGCAATATGCAAAATATAAAGAAAAAATACAAATTTATTTAACCAAAGCCTATAGGATTAGATGAATGAGTACAGCAAAGATCTTTAAGTTCACCTCATTCTATTTTATTTGAATTAATAACATATCTGGGATGGTTAGTTTGCCCAAAGAATTATATATATATATATATATATATATATATATATATATATATATATATATATATATATATATATATATATATATATATATATATATATATATATATATATATATATATATATATATATATATATGTATATGTATGTATGTGTGTGTGTGTGCGTGCGTGCGTGTGCGTGCGTGCGTGTGTGCGTGCGTGCGTGCGTGTGTGCGTGTGCGTGTGTGCGTGTGTGTGTGTGTGTGTGTGTGTGTGTGTAGGGTAAGTAAGCCCATCAGTGAAACAACACGTTGAAAAAATAACACTATACTTCGGGTCCTAACTGGACTCCTTCTCAAGCACTTGTACTTGAGAAGGGGTCCAGTTAGGACCCGAAATATAGCGTTATTTTTTTCTGTGTTGTTTCACAGTATATATATGTGTGTGTGTGTAATTATATTAATGATAAAAGGCATGTAATATATATAGCACCATTAATCTCTTTTAAGTGGCAGCATTTATATGGAAAACCTTCCACCATTCCTCTGGGTCTCCCTAAGTAGTAAAGATTATGGTCTCTATTTACAGAGTAAATAAAGGCGGATCGTAAAAGGGATGTTTTGTCAGGGATGCAATCTTCTGGTTCCGTTATTGAGAAATAAAAAGGAATCATAATTGATATTTATTATTATTATTATTATTATTATTATTATTATTATTATTATTATTATTATTATTATTATTATTATTATTATTATAATTGTTGTTGTTAGATACTACTACTACTACTACTATTACTACTACTAATAATAATAATAATAATAATAGTAACGTATATATGAATGACTTTACATTATAATCTAGGATCGTATTGCTTTTTGAATGTTTCACAAATTATTAGTGTTCTGGTTTTACGTCACGGACTCCCTTTTCTACCAAGGGCTAGAACGGTTACTTTCTTGAGAAGGGCTTGTTTTGGCAGATGTAATCGTTACCCTGAGTGCATGCCCTTGCTAACCCCAGACCGTGATGGGGCGCGAACCCTCGACCTGACACCTCAAAGTCGCGAACGCTACCGCTTGAGCCACGGTGATATTGTTTTTGTTTTAATGTTTTACTAATTATTAATATTAATTTTTCTAATTTCATTTAGTTTAGCAGATCGTTACATAAAATGTATGTTTATCGCTTGATATTTGACGATATTTAGAAGTTTGAAGCTAAATAATTTATTTTATGTAAGATTTTTTCATACTTATCTTGTCACTTTGTTAGCGATTTGCATATTCTGTAAGTTATTATATGCAGGCTAAAGGTATGTTTTGTTCGGTGCGATTATCGCTCAACGATGATCGTTCATGGCTGAACGATGATCGTCAAACTATTGTCTAGAACACTAATGCTTTGTTTTTGAATGGGGCTGGTTTGCTTGGAGCGACTACCGCTGCAGTCGCTCGAAGCAAAACAGCCCCATACAAAAGCAAAATATTAGTGCTCTAGACAATCGTTTGACGATCATCGTTGAGCCATGAACGATCATCGTTGAGCGATAATTACACCGAGCAAAACGTGCATATACTCTCTCTCTCTCTCTCTCTCTCTCTCTCTCTCTCTCTCTCTCTCTCTCTCTCTCTCTCTCTCTCTCTCTCTCTCTCTCTCTCTCTCTGTTGGTAGGAAATAATTGTGATAAAAACTATTTTTTGTCGAATGCATATAATTTTTAATCCATTAGCACTAATGACTAAACTTAAATAATTACCCCGGATGTAATAATTTTCCGGTTTTACGTCACGGACTCCCTTTTCTACCAAGGGCTAGGACGGTTGCCCTCTTGCGAAGGACTTGTTTTGGCAGATGTAATCTTTACCCTGAGTGCATGCCCTTGCTAACCTCAGACCGTGACGGGGCGCGAACCCTCGACCTGACGCCTCAGAGTCGCGGACGATACCGCTTGAGCCACGGTGACTACATCCCGGATGTAATGATATAAGTGTAATTTAATAGAAAGTCTGAATGAATCACCTTTGAAAACCCATAATTTTAAATCTGAAATTAATTTTCGCTTTTTTAATTTGTTGTCTAATTTATGAACCTCTGAAAAAGAAAACACCAATCAGCACCTTTTTCAATACCTAAAATTGAACCTCTAAAAACATTATTTGTTTCTATGCACCCAGGGTAACGATCACATCTGCCAAAACAAGCCCTTCGCAAGAAGGCAACTGTCCTAGCCCTTGGTAGAAAAGGGAGTTCGTGACGTAAAACCGAATCCATCCTATTCAAGAATGTTTGCCCAGGACTCCAACATTTAGGTATGTTAACATTCACTTCCACATAGTAATATTTATTATATTCTGAGGCGTCAGGTCGAGAGTTCGCGCCCCGTCACGGTCTAAGGTTAGCAAGGGCATGCACTCACGGTAAGGTTTACATCTGCCAAAACAATTCCTTTGCAAGGAGGCAACCGTCCTAGCCCTTGGTAGAAAAGGGAGTCCGTGACGTAAAACCGGAACATTATATTGGATTTATTGAATGTATTCTGAATAAATTGTATTTTATTTTTTAATTATTATATAATTGATAAACTGTCTTGGGAATAGATTCATTTATTATTATTTATTATTTTCATTTTTTGGGAAGTAGTCACCGTGGCTCAAGCGGTAGCGTCCGCAACTTTGAGGCGTCAGGTCGAGGGTTCATGCCCCGTCATGGTCTGAGGTTAGCAAGGGCATGCACTCAGGGTAATTATTACATCTGCCAAAACAAGTCCTTCGCAAGAAGGCAACCGTCCTAGCCCTTGGTAGAAAAGGGAGTCCGTGACGTAAAACCGGAGCATATTTTTCATTTTTTGGGATCTGGGCCACGTTTTAATTACCCCGAAAATTAAAAGACTGGAATAAAAGTAACTGAATTTAATTAATTCCCCAATTAATTTACTCCTGATAAAAAAAAAGAAAAATTGTCGTCCGAAATTTTTATTTTCCAAATGAGGTGAAAAAAAAAAATTAATTAAATCTTCGATGAGAGTTTTTGGCTCTTGCTAAAAGTGAATATGTTTTGTTTTTGTTGTTGTTGTTGTTCCGGTTTTACGTCACGGACTCCCTTTTCTACCAAGGGCTAGGACGGTTGCCTTCTTGCGAAGAACTTGTTATGGCAGATGTAATCGTCACCCTGAGTGCATGCCCTTGCTAATCTCAGACCGTGAGGGGGCGCGAACCCTCGACCTGACGCCTCAGAGTCGCTAACGCTACCGCTTGAGCCACGGTGACTACTAAAAGTAAAAGTAAATATGTTTTATTTTTTCATATTAAGTTCTCTCCATGTATTTGAACTTTTTGTATAGTTTATTATTATTATTATTATTATTATTATTATTATTATTATTATTATTATTATTATTATTATTATTAAAATTATTATCATTATTATTATTATTATTATTATTATTATTATTATTATTATTATTATTATTATTATTATTATTATTAAAATTATTATTATTATTATTATTATTATTATTGTTGTTATTATTATTATTATTATTATTATTATTATTATTATTATTATTATTATTATTATTATTATTATTATCATTATTATTATTATTATCATTATTATTATTATTATTATTATTATTATTATTATTATTATTATTATTATTGATTCTCTTGTTGAACTTGTAATTATTGTTATTAAGTTTCTTAATGTTGTTGTTTTTGTTCATTAGTTGATGTTGCTGTTGTTCTTATTGTTGTTGCTGCTGTTATTGAGGATTAGGAAGAAGACATCCAACTAGAATCCGGATGATATCATAATATCATACTGTAGAAACTCTGCAGTAGTTCAAGGGGGCTTCGAAATATACTTGAGTATTCATTAATGAATATTTTCCTTAATACTCATGAACATACAACAACTACTACTACTACTACTACTACTACTACTACTACTACTATTTAAAAAAAGTCAATCACTCCTTCTTCTCAGCTCTTATAAGTTGCTTGCATAGTTATCAACTAGTATATTCCTGGCATTTGACTGCTGCCACTACTGCTACTACTACTACTACTACTACTACTATTTTATAATAAAAAATCAAGCACTGCCACTCACCTCTAATAAGTTACTTGGATAGTTATAAACTAGTATTGTTCCTGGCATTTGACTGCTACCACTACTACTACTACTACTACTACTACTACTACTACTACTACTACTACTACTACTACTACTATGGTCTACAATGTATTCAATGTACTGCTGTTACTTTGGTAGTTGTATTTATACCTAAATACTGATTATATATTTAAATATTCAAGTTTTGGAGGGTCTTTATGAATTACTTCTATAGTGACGAGGCTGGGCAAACAGCACCAGGCGAAAGAACATCTAAATAAGCAAATTATTTCCTAGATTAATTAGGTAGTCACCTTGGCTCAAACGGTAGCGTCCGCGACTCTGAGGCGTCAGGTCGAGAGTTCACGCCCCGTTACGATCTCAGGTTAGCAAGGGCATGCACTCAGGGTAAGGATTACATCTGCCAAAACAAGTCCTTTGCAAGAAGGCAACCGTCCTAGCCCTTGGTAGAAAAGGGAGTCCGTGACGTAAAACCGGAAAAAAATATTTATTTATTTATTTAGATATATGAGTATTTATTATTGTTTTTGTTGTGTTTTTTATTTTATTTATTTTTCTATTTATATATTTAAGTATTTATTACATGGAATTTTTATTGTTTCTTTATATATTTATTTTATTTAGTACACTACATGTTGACGTCAGTAGTCACCGTGGCTCAAGCGGTAGCATCCGCGACTCTGAGGCGTCAGGTCGAGGGTTCGCGTCCCGTCACGGTCTGAGGTTAGCAAGGGCATGCACTCAGGATAACGATTACATCTGCCAAAACAAGTCCTTCGCAAGAAGGCAACCGTCCTAGCCCTTGGTAGAAAAGGGAGTCCATGACGTAAAACTGGAATATGTTGGCGTCTGTATGCCTTTATATTTGAATACAATATATATATATATATATATATATATATATATATATATATATATATATATATATATATATATATATATATATATATATATATATATATATATGGTTTGGTTCGGTTTTACGTCACGGGCTCCCTTTTCTACCAAGGGCTAGGATGGTTTTGGCAGATGTAATCGTTACCCTGAGTGCATGCCCTTGCTAACCTCAGACCGTGACGGGGCGCGAACCCTCGACCTGACGCCTCAAAGTCGCGGACGCTACCGCTTGAGCCACGGTGACTACTCTCTCTCTCTCTCTCTCTCTCTCTCTCTCCTCTCTCCTCTCTCTCTCTCTCTCTCTCTCTCTCTCTCTCTCTCTCTCTCTCTCTCTATATATATATATATATATATATATATATATATATATATATATATATTGACATGTGGCTGAGCAATTATTTTTTGAATTCTATTCACGATTCTGTCTTGTAATTGCCAAGACCTTGTTCAAAGGAGTTATCTTTGGTAATTAGCATGTCTAGAAGAACTCAAAAATGGCTGAGATAAGAACCCTCATTAATTTTCACTTGATAAACGACAAAGAATTTGGTTTCATTTCTCTGGCTTTGTTTTTGAACATCTAAGACTTGTGCTTTTGAACATGTCTTGCCTAATTTTTTTTATAATTTTCTGTTATCTATTATGAATCCTTCTGCTTTTAAACATGTCTTGCCTATTTTTATTTTTAATTTTTTTATTTTTATCTATTATGAATCCTGTCGCAAACTTCCATATTTTTTTTTTCCTATTTCATGTGTTTCTGTTTTTCATTTGAAATAATAAAAATTGTAAAAACATAAATTCATTTCTGAAATATATTTGTTACTTATTGAAGAACTGTCTTTTTGTATCTTCATATATATATATATATATATATATATATATATATATATATATATATATATATATATATATATATATATATATGGATGGATGGATGGATTCGGTTTTACGTCACGAACTCCCTTTTCTACTAAGGGCTAGGACGGTTGCCTTCTTACGAAGGACTTGTTTTGGCAGATGTAATCGTTACCCTGAGTGTATGCTCTTACTAACCTCAGGGCATACACTTATATACACATACATACACACATACATACATACATTCATTCATTCATTCATTCATTCATTCATTCATTCATACATACATACATACATACATACATTACACTATTAACAATGTATTATTAACATCACATTTCCTCGTCTCACGTGTTTTCCATGAGTATTTAACAGTTTTCTTATCTTTTAATCCTTCTCCTTCTCATTCTCCATTTTCTCAATTCACCTTAATTATCTTTTCATTTATATCTCCTTTTTGGCACAGCCCTTCCTCGCATTTCTTAAGATTTTTCTGTCTCTGACCTCTTTGTATGATATATGGTCTTGAGTTCAACCTCATGAAACTTTTCGTATAATCTTGGATTAAACTGCTGAATACCCTGGTTTTACGTCACGGATTCCCTTTTCAACCAAGGGCTAGGACGGTTGCCTTCTTGCGGAGGACTGGTTTTGGAAGATGTAATCGTTACCCTGAGTGCATGCCCTTGCTAACCTTAGACTGTGACGGGGTGCGAACCCTCGACCTGACGCCTCAGAGTCGCGGGTGCTACCGTTTGAGCCACGTTGACTACTTGGAATTAAACTACTGAATACTCAAGCTTTTTCTGTCATGGGTGCGTCTTGAGTCTTGAGTCTCCTTTTATTTGGTCTACTTCTCTTCGCATTACGTTCATTCCATCCACTAATTTCCACTGCATTTTTGTAGAGAGATTATCTAGCACACCTTTACCCACTCCCTCCTTTATCTGTCCTTCTGACCAGCCTTATCTCCTCCTATCTCATTCACATTTACCCTCCTATCTGACCCCGTCTTTGATCAATCAATAAAAACGGTTATACGTCACGGACTCCATTTTCTAACAAGGACTAGGACGGCCGCTTCTTGCGAAGGAATTGTTTTAGCATATGTAATCGTTACTCTGAGTACATACCCTTGATAACCTCAGACCGTGGCGTGGCGCGAACCCTCGACCTACAGCCTCTAAGTCGTGGACGCTACCGCTTTGCCACGGTGACTACCGTCTTTGATCAATCAGTACGATATATTAAGATATATTTTATGGATGGGCAATTGAGATGTAAGAAAAATATTTCGGACTGTGCTAATATACAGGAAAAAGTTAATTGTTAAAAGCAGGAAATATTGTCCTGGAATGAGGTTATTGAACCATGATAAGACAAAGGAAAAATATATTCTTGTAAGTTAGAATCTTGGCAAAGAAAAAAAAGTTTATATTATGACGTTATATTATATTCAATCCTGTGTGTGTGTGTGTGTGTGTGTGTGTGTGTGTGTGTGTGTGTGTGTGTGTGTGTGTGTGTGTGTGTGTGTGTGTGTGACCAAATGCATTGCTATATGTGAAAACATGAACATTTTTTTTTTGCCCTTGGCTTTGATTCGAGCCTAGGACATATAATTTAGGTGCCAAGGCGCTACTAACTGTACTGCCAAACCCATATGAAAATAGAGAACTCTTTCATTTAATGCTAGAGACAGGGAATGAATACACCATGTATGTAATCATGTTATACATACATACATATATACATACCTGCATACATACATACATACATACATACATACATACATACATACATACGTACATACAGTACATACATGCGTACATGCATACATACATACATACATACCTACATACATACATACATACATACATACATACATACATACATACATACATATATACGTACATACATACATATATATGTATGTATGTATGTATGTATGTATGTATGTATGTATAAAGTATGTATATATGTATATATAAATTCTGAATTTTTTATTCTGGGCCGAATAAACGATACCTGGTCTTAAAAGAACAGACTTCACCTCCATCTCCTCAGGGATCATGGAGAAATTGCTCAGTAATCTAATATTTATTTATATATTCATAACCTGAAGGTTTTAAATTTTTATCTTTGATCTTTGAATTTCTTTTCTTCTTATTTTCTTATGTTGGAATAAGATATTAATTGACTTCAGCGAAATTGGAGACAATTTATATATATATATATATATATATATATATATATATATATATATATATATATATATATATATATATATATATATATAATTGTGACACCAGAACTGTCAAGAAAAAAAAATCTACTCTCATCGGGCCTCAGCACGAAGAAAACATAAAAGAGAAACAAAGATGGAAGTATTGTGACATGTCAGATGTGAAGGGATAATAAGACATGTGTAACGAATATCCAAGAATATTCGGTGTTGATGTAGGCATAGAAAGAGAACCGTAACAGAAGGAAGACTTAACTCTGACCTGTCGTGGACAGCCTTATTTAAATCCACAGGTTCCCTCAGCTGTAGTATCGCAACAGGCGATTGAGGTCATGGGCCAACCTAGTACATGATGAGTAGTATGGATTCAGTGTGGAATGAACGAACCAGGAGATGGACAATTTCAAAATTATGTCTGTGTGAATTTAATTGTCTGTGTATGTGTGTCTGAGTGTGCGTGCTTGTACATGCGTGTGTACTACAATTAGTGTATCTAATATTTACCCAATGTTTATCATGTTGTTCTTGTTCCGGTTTTACGTCACGGACTCCTTTTTCTACCAAGGGCTAGGACGATTGCCTTCTTACGAAGGACTTGTGTTAGCAGATGTAATCGTTAAACTATCTTTTTTACATATCTTTCTAAGTACATAAACCATTCTCCCCTTTATAAGGAGGATGGCTGAGTCAAAGCAAAGTACCTTGACTCTTTGCGGGAAGAAATGACACTTGAGGGGCTTCCCAGTCCCCTCGCTCCATCCCATTTAGTCGTCTTTTGCAACACACAGGGGAATACGGAGGCGGTATGCTTGCCTCCCTCCCTCCTTACATATAGGAGATGGATTTGATTTGATTCGGTTTACCGTCACGAACTCCCTTTTCTACTAAGGGCTAGGACGGTTGCCTTCGTACGAAGGACTTGTTTTGGCAGATGTAATCGTTACCCTGAGTGTATGCCCTTACTAACCTCAGTCCGTGACGGGGCGCAAACCCTCGACCTACCGCCTTAGAGTCGCAGACGCTACCATTTTGCCACAGAGACTACTATAGGAGATGCATACTGAATATATGATTTTATACTTTATAATTTAACTTCTTATAAATATAAGAATAATTCATGTTTTTACACTGTAATATTACTGAGGTCACAATTGTGAATTTTGTCCTCTCACAAGATAGTGAGAATATTTGTTGAAATCACGTGTAAGATAATTATTGAGAAAAAATATTTGTTGAAATCACGTGTAAGATAATTATTGAGAAAAAATATTTGTTGAAATCACGTGTAAGATAATTATAGAGAAAAAATATCTGTTGAAATCACGTGTAAGATAATTATTGAGAAAGAATATTTGTTGAAATCACGTGTAAGATAATTATAGAGAAAGAATATTTGTTGAAATCACATGTAAGATAATTCTTGAGAAATAATATTTGTTGAAATCACGTTTAAGATAATTATTGAGAAAGAATATTTGTTAACATCACGTGTAAGATAATTATTGAGAAAAAATATTTGTTGAAATCACGTGTAAGATAATTATTGAGAAAGAATATTTGTTGAAGTCACGTGTAAGATAATTATTGAGAAAGAATATTTGTTGACATCACGTGTAAGATAATTATTGAGAAAGAATATTTGTTGACATCACGTGTAATATAATTACTGAGAAAGAATATTTGTTGTAATCACGTTTAAGATAATTATTGAGAGAGAATATTTTTTAAAATCACGTGTAAGATAATTATTGAGAGAGAATATTTTTTAAAATCACCTGTAAGATAATTATTGAGAGAGAATATTTGTTGAAATTACGTGTAAGATGATTATTGTAATTAGATAATTAAAATGTGATGCGATTTAAACATATGAGTCAAAAGCAATGGATAATTTTATTTTACCACTTTTAGTTTGCTCTGGTTTAACGTCACGGACTCCCTTTTCTACCAAGGGCTAGGACGGTTGCATTCTTGCAAATGATTTGTTTTGGCAGATGTAGTCGTTCCCCTGAGTGCATACCCTTGCTAACCTCAGACCGTGACTTGGCGCGAACCCTCGACCTGACGCCTCAGAGTTGCGGACGCTACCGCTTAAGCCACGGTGACTACTGCAATATAACCACAAACAATATGTAATATTTAACAATGCAATTTAACCATGCAACAAACACTGTGCCACTTCTCATGTGAACCATTAATAAAACAACAAAATTTTTGTTGTCAACTAGTTCGCCAACAGTTGAGCAATACTTATAAACCCATTTCCTCTATGCATACTAAATATTTGGCAATAAAATCTATGACTATTTCAGTTAAATAATAATACAAGCAATATTGTTGTTCCCTTGCGCAATATAACCACAAACAATATGTAATATTTAACAATGCAATTTAACCATGCAACAAACACTGTACCACTTCTCATGTGAACCATTACAGGCCGCTTTGCCCGACAACCGGATGCAGTAACGCATAATATATATCAAACTCTCAGGTTCGGACTCCCTGATGCCAGCGTTTCAGCAGGAATATTCCATTTATAGTAATGGTATTCCGAATTCCATGTAAACTTGTTATAGTTAACGAGGACACGTCATTCGGCCGGAAATCTATGAATATGATTTTCAAAAAAATGAATATATTATGATTTTCGTATTAGAAATATCAAGAAAATATAATGAATTGAGGTCATGTGTCATCTATTACAGTTGAATGGATGCATAAATATATAAATCAAGTAAATTTACATATTATATATACACACACACATCACACACACACACACACACACACACACCCACACACACACACACACACACACACACACACACATATATATATACCACTATGTACGGAAAACATGTTAAACATCATTGGAACCAAACCTGCGTCGCTGACTACTTTTTTTCAAGGAAAACCGTTACACATATTATGCTACTGCAGCAGATAAAAATCTGCCTATCACAGCACAACCAGTACATGCATGTACTTTCCCCTCGTTCTTTTAGTAACCTCATTCAGTTGTGTTCGCGCCCCGTCACGGTCTGAGGTTAGTAAGGGCATGCACTCAGGGTAAGGATTACATCTGCCAAAATAAGTTCATCGCAAGAAGGCAACCGTCCTAGCCCTTAGTAGAAAAGGGAGTCCGTGACATAAAACCGGAACATTCAGTTGTGTCTGGAGTTTTAAGAATATATATTTACAATGGAACTATGATGTTACTGCTACACTTATCCAGGAAAAATGTGTCACATATCTGGGATTTTTATTTACTGCACGTGGATGTGTGTTTATATGTGTTTATTTGTGTATGAGTGTTTGTGCATGTGTGTGAGCGTGTGTATGAATTATTGCGAGAATTATTTACATATGGAAGGTAAAATTAAGGAATAATTGTAGATGAACATTTTATGCCTGAAAATCCATGACTTGTACATAGATTATTTATCAATATCTTAGCAATTCTGAGTCAAATTTTATGCCTTAAAGAATAAGTTATCTTTGTGTATCTCCAGATAAAATTCTCTTGACGTTGTTGCTTCAGGAATCAGAAAGAGACTTCAGAATATTTTCCTTGATTTTTTTCATCTTCCAAAACTTTGGTTGTTTGAAAAAAAAAACTTTCATTCTAAACTTTATTCGAATTGTATAGAAACTGTCAATGATTTTTACTCTTGGCTTTGAAGTTTTGAGGAAGTATTTGAATGTGAAATAAACACACACATGTGAGTGCATGCGTATATGTGTGTCATGCGTATGTGTGTGTGTGTGTGCATGTGTGTATTCATTTATATGCAAGTGTTTTGATGAACATGAAGACCTTGAAGCATCATCTTTATCAAAATAATGGCCAAACTTAACCAAGATGTTAATATCGCTCCAGATGAGTGGGAATTTATTTTTCCAGAAGAGTGGGTATTTATTTTTCCAGAAGAGTGGGAATTTATTTTTCCAGAAGAGTGGGAATTTAGTTTTCCAAATGAGTGGGATTTTTTTTCCATATGAGTGGGAATTTATTTTTCCAGATGAGTGGGAATTTATTTTTCCTGAAGAGTGGGAATTTATTTTTCCAAATAAGTGGGAATTTATTTTTCCAAATGAGTGGGAATTTATTTTTCCAAATGAGTGGGAATTTTCCCCCAGATGAGTGGAAATTATTTTTCCAAATGAGTGGGAATTTATTTTTCCAGAAGTGGGAATTTATTTTTCCAAATGAGTGGGAATTTACTTTTCTTGCTTTTTCGAATTAGATAAACGCGCTATATCGTCGAATTAGGTAAACATACTATATTAGCGGATTCGTTTTATGAATCTTATCTATCTTCTGAAAGTTCAGCTCTTCGCATAACAGACTCAAAACCGCCCTTGCGACAGTTATTATTGAAAGGTATTCTGTCACATTTTCAGTAGTCACCGTGGCTCAAGCGGTAGCGTCCGCAACTCTGAGGCGTCAGGTCGAGGGTTCGCGCCCCGTCACGGTCTGAGGTTAGCAAAGGGCATGCACTCAGCATAAGGATTACATCTGCCAAAACAAGTCCTTCGCAAGAAGGCAACCGTCCTAGCCCTTGGTAGAAAAGGGAGTCCGTGACGTAAAACCGAAACAAACAAACAAACATTCTGTCACATTTTCCCTCGTTACAAAAACAACATAAAATGCATCTTAGCTCTATCTCATATAATGCAAAAAATACCTCGTTTTAAGTATTTATTTCATCTGTGCATCAAGCTAAAAAAAAAAAAATGTTAAATGGTTTATTTTCTTTTCATAATTTTTTTTTTTTTCCATATACTGTTCTTCAGGACTTTGCCGGAAATATCTGGTTTACGATAGATCCGTTTTGACAATAGTATGTATTCTACGTTCTAAATTAATTTCTTACCTCTATATTTGTACGTGTGTATTATTAATTCTATATTAT
>JAXCGZ010021269.1:0-2500 GCA_037179515.1 Halocaridina rubra | reverse complement strand
TTGCTAAGGACTTGTTTTGGCATATGTAATCGTTACCCTGAGTGCATGCCCTTGCTAACCTCAGACAGGTCGATAAAAGGAAAAATTTTATACTTTTCCCTAGTAACTCCCTCTATGTGCAACCGGAAAAATCTTTTATGTATTTTCCATTTCTTTATTTAGTGGATACATTAATTCATCTGTACAATTTTCCATTTTGGCCCTTTGTATACTCGTATATTACCTCAGACACCCTTCACTATATTCAAGCGTAAGGGAAAATAACATCATTATTAAAGTTATAGAGTCTCATATTTCCCCGAGCACCAAGTGTCTCTAATGGTCCATATGTCAGCTCTCCATAATCCTTGTTTAGCAGCTAAGCATCTAATTAGACTCGCTATTGCCGGTTGCCGGTGTTTCAGTTCCGATATCCATCTGAGATGCTCCTCAGAACATCAGCCGAGGCAAGCCCCAACCCCCCACTGTAGTGCCCATCCACAGCAGTAACTTTCCCAGTAAGCTGCTTAAACTCTCGGTCCATCTGAGATGCTCCTCAGAACGTCAGCCGGGGTAAGCCCCAATTCCCCACTGTGGTGCCCATCCACAGCAGTAACCTTCCCAGTAAGCTGCTTAAACTCTCGGTCCATCTGAGATGCTCCTCAGAACGTCAGCCGAGGCAAGCCCCAACCCCCCACTGTGGTGACCATCCACAGCAGTAACGTTCCTAGTAAACTGCTTAAACCTCGGTCCTTCTGTGATGCTCCTTAGAACGTCAGCCGGGGCAAGCCACAACCCCCCACTGTGGTGCCCATCCACAGCAGTAACTTTCCCAGTAAACTGCTTAAACCTCGGTCCTTCTGAGATGCTCCTCAGAACGTCAGCCAGGGCAAGCCCCAACCCCCCACTGTGGTGCTCATCCACAGCAGTAACCTTCCCAGTAAACTGCTTAAGCCACGGTCCATCTGAGGTGCTCCTCAGAACGTCAGTCGGGGCAAACCCCAACCCCCCACTTTAGTGCCTAGCCACAGCAGTAACCTCCCAGTAAACTGCTTAAGCCTCGGTCCTTCTGAGATGCTCCTCAGAACGTCAGCCGAGGCAAGCTCAAACCCCCCCACTGTGGTGCCCAGCCACAGCAGTAACCTTCCTAGTAAATTGCTTAAACCTCGGTCCTTCTGAGATGCTCCTCAGAACGTCAGCCGAGGCAAATCCCAACCCCCCCACTGTGGTGCCCAGCCACAGAAGTAACCTTCCCAGTAAACTGCTTGAACTCTTGGTCCTTCTGAGATGCTCCTCAGAACGTCAGCCGAGGCAAGCCCCAACCCCCCACTGTGTGGTGCCCATCCACAGCAGTAACCTTCCCAGTAAGCTGCTTAAACTCTCGGTCCTGAGCGGGAACCGATCTGTCGACCTCGCGAATGCGAGGCCAGCGCGTTACCACTTACTAGCCTGAAGGCTCTTGAAGGATTATTTTCCTTAAGATGCTTTGGGAGTCACGATAGTGAGAGGTTTAGCCTTGTAGTCAGTTAATCTTCTCTGGAATATGACACAATGCTTCATCTCTGCCTTTTCCTTAACCTTTTTCTTCGTGCCTTGTAGTCATTATTTTTTTTTATTTACTCTGTCATGATCGACTCTTGGCATAGTGGTGTAAAGCTTCTCTGGAATATGACGTAATGCTTCGTCTCTGCCTTGTCCTTAACCTTTTTCTTATCCTTCGTCTTGGTATTTTCTCGTGCCCGGGCCTTTATTGATGAGGGCAGTTTCTGCCTGTCCCGGTGTCACACTCATAAAAAAAATAATTCTGATTTCGTGAAAGATCTCAATACTAAAAAATTTAAAATTATAAAACAAAATTTTGACTTATTGATTTTTTTTGGTTAATCTGGAAATTAAATTTTATTTTATTTTATATTATATATAAACGAGGCATAGGAAATTTTTTTAACTTCTCAAAAATGAAAATTTTTGGAATATATAATTCGATTTTATATTTTTTTGGTCTGAATAACTGTTTGTAAAGAGTGAAAATTAAATTAACAATATCAAATAATAGTTTTTTTTTGTGTTATATTGACCATAACAAATTAAATTTACAAGGAGAGCCATTTCCCTACCCACTTTCATATATTATTTTCATCGTACTGATGATTCGATTTTACGTCACGGGCTCCCTTTTCTACCAAGGGCTAGGATGATTGCCCTCTTGTGAAGGACTTGATCTGGCAGATGTAATCATTACCCTGAGTGCATGCCCTTGCTAACCTCAGACCGTGGCGAAGCACGAACCCTCGACCTGACGCCTCAAAGTCGCAGACGCTACCGCTTTGCCACGGTGACTACAATTTTATTTTCATCGTACTAGAAAATTTAATTAAGAAGAGTTGCAAATGAAGTATTTTTTACTAATCGTCGTTCATATACTGGTTGTCTGACTAGTAAGTTATCAAAATTTAAGAAATTTTCTCCATGAATTACCGTATTATGCTCAAAATAACACCAGAATTACATATAAAAGTTC
>JAXCGZ010021268.1:22500-60975 GCA_037179515.1 Halocaridina rubra | reverse complement strand
AGAGGGACTGCTGCGTGCACATGTCCTTTTATATAGATATTAACATAATAAAAACACTTCTAATCACAAATAAAAAAAATACTGAAAGAACAACTGCGAAAGTAATAATTGTAAAACTTGTCACTCACCATTACACGATAACCATGTTGCTGGGGCTGTGACGTCCTGTCGGTAAACCTTAAAAAGAAAAAAAAATCCATTAAAACAATTCTAACATATGTTTAACATGAGAGATAGAGTACTGCATGATACCCTTAATACTTAGGTCACATGTCTAGAAAAATAAATCAGTAAATATAAAAGGAAAAAAAACGAAGGAAAAGCTATAATTTCTTCTAAATTAATTATGAAGTTAGGAATAATACCCACACCATTTTTACTACTGTATATATGTAACATTTTTATATTAAAAATTGAATTTTAAATTATAATACACGAAAAGGTATATATATTCTTTAATCCATTTTATGACGTTAATATATATGTATCAAAATAAATAAATAGTGTTTTGAAATAGCAGACCTGGATTTACAACTTTACAAAACGATTGAGGAAAAAAAACAAAAAAACAGGCTCTCATCATACCTATTCTTAGTCTGCCTTATATATAAGATTTTTATGCAGGAAACTATCGTCAACAATACACGAGACAATAAAGGAAAACATGTCATTTTCCATAGTCGTTATTAAGCTAGAAAAATGACCTCAAACTCGCTTAGATATACGCTGGTTTAAGCATTTACTAAATCTCTCAGAAGTGGGGTCAATATTCTAATTTGATTATGTAGGATCCCTGAACAACCAAAAAAAAATAATAAACATAAAACAGTTGAGTGAATATCAAGAAGAGTGACAACTGTCAGATAATATGAAATCAAGTACAAGCTAATACATAATATTAAACATTATAAAAAGAAAATAATATGCCTGTTACAGAATAGTTGTTTTATGAACTAATCCTTACACTACTATTCAACTGTAAAAAAAAAATAATATATATATATATATATATATATATATATATATATATATATATATATATATATATATATATATATATATATATATATATATATATATATATATATATATATATATAACAAACGTACACCAGTACATTTATTGAAAAATTTAAGTAAAAATTTTCGCACGCTGATCAAAAATACAAAGCATGCTTTAAGAAATTAAATCTTCAAAAACATACAAGATAATGAAAAAAATGTTACAAAAATATTCATATTTTAACTTCATATAAAAAAGGTTTGATTAAACTGGATAAGGTGGGAGATATAATGATGTCTATAACTAACTAACCTTTCTATGCATTACTCTCACTGTGAAAACGATTTACAGTTATCACTATAAAAAACACATTCTGTGGTCACCGTGGCTGAAGCGGTAGCGTCCGCGACTCTAAAGCGTCAGGTCGAGGGTTCGCGCCCCGTCGCGGTCTGAGGTTAGCAAGGGCATGCACTCAAGGTAAGGATTACATCTGCCAAAACAAGTCCTTCGCAAGAAGGCAACCGTCCTAGCCCTTGGTAGAAAAGGGAGTTCGTAACGTACAACCGGAACTATAAAAACACATTCTCTGTTAGGCTTACTTAACATTCACATCTTTAACGAGGCATGACAACCGCCATCTGCTTGAGATCTGACCTTGCAAAATGTCAAATGTCTGACATCAAAGAATGCTAAAATAAAATTGCGTAACCACTTGTCTTGCGAGGAAAGGTATACATATCTACATTTGTTTTGAAAATAATACGTCACTCTTTACAAGAAAAGACTATAGGTATAATTCATGGCTGAAAGACCTTTAAATAAAGTCAAATGACGACAGCATATCTAGACATTCAAAGTTTGTTGTTCCGGTTTTACGTCACGGACTCCCTTATCTAATAAGGGCTAGGACGGTTGCCTTCTTGCGAAGGACTTATTTTGGCGGATATAATCGTTACCCTGAGTGCATGCCCTTGCTAACCTCAGACCGTGACGGGGCGCGAACCCTCGACATTATAGTAATATCACATAAAAACACAAAAACAAGAACAATCAAACATTCAATTATCAATTGAGATAAAGCATCACATGGCAAATCAGTTCCATGATATTCTTCTTCTTCCTCTTCTTTTTCAACAACAACAGTTTTTACCATGTCTATAACGGACATTGTTCACCATAAGCCTCCTGTAGGTATGGGTCTGGCTTCTATAAGGGAATATTGTTAGCCACAAGCCTCCTGTAGGTATGGGTCTGGCTTCTATAAGGGGATATTGTTCGCCACAAGCCTCCTGTAGGTATGGGCCTGGCTTCTATAAGGGGATATTGTTCGCCACAAGCCTCCTGTAGGTATGGGTCTGGCTTCTATAAGGGGATATTGTTCGCTACAAGAGTCCTGTAGGTAAGGGTCTGGCTTCTATAACGGAACATTGTTCGCCACAAGCCTCCTGTAGATATGAGTCTGGCCTCTATAAGGGGATATTGTTCATGAAAAGCCTCCTGTAGGTATGGGTCTGGCTTCTATAAAGGGATATTGTTTGCCACAAGCCTCCTGTAGGTATGGGTCTAGCTTCTATAAGGCGACATTGTTCGCCACAATCCTCCTGTAGGTATGGGTCTGGCTTCTATAAGGGGATATTGTTCACCACAAGCCTCCTGTAGGTATGGGCCTGGCTTCTATAAGGGGATATTGTTCACTGCAAGAGTCCTGTAGGTAAGGGTCTGGCTTCTATAAGGGGATATTGTTCGCTACAAGAATCCTGTAGGTAAGGGTCTGGCTTCTATAAGGGAATATTGTTCGCCACAAGCCTCCTGTTGGTATGGGCCTGGCTTCTATAAGGGGACATTGTTCGCCACAAGCCTCCTGAAGATATGGGTCTGGCTTCTATAGGGGGATATTGTTCATCACAAGCCTCCTGTAGGTATGGGTCTGGCTTCTATAAGGGGATATTGTTCGCCACAAGCCTCCTGTAGGTATGGGTCTGGCTTCTATAAGGCGACATTGTTCGTCACAAGCCTCCTGTAGGTATGGGCCTGGCTTCCATAAGGCGACATTGTTCGCCACAATCCTCCTGTAGGTATGGGTCTGGCTTCTATAAGGGGACATTGTTCGCCACAAGCCTCCTGTAGGTATGGGCCTGGCTTCCATAAGGCGACATTGTTCACCACAATCCTCCTGTAGGTATGGGTCTGGCTTCTATAAGGGGACATTGTTCGCCACAAGCCTCCTGTAGATATGGGTCTGGCTTCTATAAGGGGATATTGTTCATCACAAGCCTCCTGTAGGTATGGGTCTGGCTTCTATAAGGGGATATTGTTAGCCAAAATCCTCCTGTAGGCATGGGCCTGGCTTCTATAAGGGGACATTGTTCGCCACAAGCCTCCTGTAGATATTGGTCTGGTTTCTATAGGGGGATATTGTTCATCACTGTACTGCTGGCTAGTACAGTGGTAACGCGCTGGCTTCGCATTCACGAGGTCGAAAGATCGGTTCCCGTCCAAGACCGAGAGTTTAAGCTGTTTACTGGCAGGAACTGCTGTGGTTGGACACCACAGTGGGGGGTTGGGGCTTGCCCTGGCTGACGAATACCCATTGTATTGAAATGGAAATAAAGGTTTATTATTATTATTATTATTATTATTATTATTATTATTATTATTATTATTATTATTATTATTATTATTATTATTATTATTATTATTATCCTGTAGGTATGGGTCTGGCTTCTATAAGGCGACAATGTTCACCACAATCCTCCTGTAAGTATAGGCCTGGCTTCTATAAGGGGATATTGTTCGCTATAAGCCTCATGTAGGTATGGGTCTGGCTTCTATGAGGGGACATTGTTCGCCATAAGCCTCCTGTTGGTATGGGTCTGGCTTCTATAAGGGAATATTGTTCGCCACAAGCCTCCTGTAGGTATGGGTCTGGCTTCTATAAGGGGATATTGTTAGCCAAAATCCTCCTGTAGGCATGGGCCTGGCTTCTATAAGGGGACATTGTTCGCCACAAGCCTCCTGTAGATATTGGTCTGGTTTCTATAGGGGGATATTGTTCATCACTGTACTGCTGGCTAGTACAGTGGTAACGCGCTGGCTTCGCATTCACGAGGTCGAAAGATCGGTTCCCGTCCAAGACCGAGAGTTTAAGCTGTTTACTGGCAGGAACTGCTGTGGTTGGACACCACAGTGGGGGGTTGGGGCTTGCCCTGGCTGACGAATACCCATTGTATTGAAATGGAAATAAAGGTTTATTATTATTATTATTATTATTATTATTATTATTATTATTATTATTATTATTATTATTATTATTATTATTATTATTATTATTATCCTGTAGGTATGGGTCTGGCTTCTATAAGGCGACAATGTTCACCACAATCCTCCTGTAAGTATAGGCCTGGCTTCTATAAGGGGATATTGTTCGCTATAAGCCTCATGTAGGTATGGGTCTGGCTTCTATGAGGGGACATTGTTCGCCATAAGCCTCCTGTTGGTATGGGTCTGGCTTCTATAAGGGAATATTGTTCGCCACAAGCCTCCTGTAGGTATGGGTCTGGCTTCTATAAGGGGATATTGTTCGCCACAAGCCTCCTGTAGGTATGGGTCTGGCTTCTATAAGGGGATATTGTTCGTCACAAGCCTCCTGTAAGTATGGGTCTGGCTTCTATAAGGGGATATTGTTCGCCACAAGCCTTCTGTAGGTATGGGTCTGGCTTCTATAAGGGGACATTGTTCGCCACAAGCCTCCTGTAGGTATGGGTCTGGCTTCTATAAGGGAATATTGTTCGCCATAAGCCTCCTGTAGGTATGGGTCTGGCTTCTATAAGGAGACATTGTTCGCCATAAGCCTCCTGTAGGTATGGGTCTGGCTTCTATAAGGGGATATTGTTCGCTACAAGAGTCCTGTAGGTATGGGCCTGTCTTCTATAAGGCGACATTGTTCGCCACAAGCCTCCTGTAGGTATGGGCCTGGCTACTATAATGGGATATTGTTCGCCATAAGCCTCCTGTAGGTATGGGTCTGGCTTCTATAAGGGAATATTGTTCGCCACAAGCCTCCTGTAGGTATGGGTCTGGCTTCTATAAGGGGACATTGTTCGCCACAAGCCTCCTGTAGGTATGGGTCTGGCTTCTATAAGGGGATATTGTTCATCACAAGCCTCCTGTAGGTATGGGTCTGGCTTCTATAAGGGGATATTGTTCGCCACAAGCCTCCTGTAGGTATGGGTCTGGCTTCTATAAGGGAATATTGTTCGCCACAAGCCTCCTGTAGGTATGGGTCTGGCTTCTATAAGGGGACATTGTTCGCCACAAGCCTCCTGTAGGTATGGGTCTGGCTTCTATAAGGGGATATTGTTCGTCACAAGCCTCCTGTAAGTATGGGTCTGGCTTCTACTCAAAAATTTACTATCGAATGAAGTTCTGACACCAACTCTCTCCATTTAACGAGCCTTGAGGCCATCACCGACTTTATCTGGCTTGCACTCTAAGTGGCTGGACGCATTATGATTCTTAAATAACATCCGTTCCTGTTTTACGTCACGGACTCCCTTTTCAACCAAGGGCTAGGATGGCTGCCTTCTTGCAAAGGACTTGTTTTGGCAGATGAAATCGTTACCCTGAGTACATACCCGTGCTAACCTCAGACCGTGACAGGGCGCGAACCTTCTACCTGACGGCTCAGAGTCGCGGACGCTACCGCTTGAACCACGATGACTAACTACTATCTGGAGCTTTTCCCAACAATACATGGGTCGTGTCAACTGTTTCTCACTACCCTTGGGGAGGATCATGTTTGGCTGTAGATCAAGTATATGCGACTGGATGCTCTTTCTGACACTAGTTCCCTCGCAATAGGATCGGCACAGACGTAACTGTCTTCCTCCCGCAATGAAAAAAAAATATTTAAATAAGAAAAGAAAACCAAAAATAAGGAAAGAAAACAAGGAAAAAGTAAAGGCTCGAAAACAATACCCAAACCCTCCTCCTCCCCCCCTCCTCCTTTTCTTCAGTTCTCCTTCCCCTATACCTCTTCCTTTGCTTCTTCTTTTTTCCCTCCTCCTCGTCTCCAGCCCCTCCTCCACTTCACTCTCTCTCTCTCTCTCTCTCTCTCTCTCTCTCTCTCTCTCTCTCTCTCTCTCTCTCTCTCTCTCTCTCTCTCTCTCTTTACCTTTTTCCTTTTCCATCCCTCCTCCTCCCCTTCTCTTCCTCCCCCCCCCTCGTCCCTCACGTCTTGCGTATGATTAATGTGACGATACGTTCTTTCCTTCCCTCTTTCGCTCTCTTTTAAAATGCATCAGCATTCAGATAAAAGTCCCCAAGATATGAGATTGAGATGGGAAGGAGGAGGAGGAGGAGGAGGAGGAGGAGGAGGAGGAGGAGGAGGGAGGAGGAGACAGCATCAAAAAATCTGACTATGCCTTTGTAACTAAGGTCTATATTTATTTCCACATTAATTGAAGATCTTATATATATATATATATATATATATATATAATATATAATATATATATATATATATATATATATATATATATATATATATATATATATATATATATATATATATATATTAAGGTAAAATGCCTTCAAAAGCATTGAAGTTTAGCTCTGAAAACCGCTTCATTTCATTATGATATTTGCATTAGTGACGTTGACAGTTTATGGACTCACCTAAGAAACGGATACCTAAACAGTTCCGGTTTTACGTCACGGACTCCCTTTTCAACCAAGGGCTAGGACGGTTGCCTTCTTGCGAAGGACTTGTATTGGCAGATGTAATCGTTACCCTGAGTGCATGCTCTTGCCAACCTCAGAACATGACGGGGCGCGAACCCTCGACCAGACGCCTCAGAGTCGCGGACGCTACCGTTTGAGCCACGGTGGCTACTGAACGGGTACCTACACAGATACTATTCAAACACTGATTCAACACACTGAATAGAGTACTCAGTTATGCAGTTGGGTCGAGAGGAACTATCACAAAATGGACACCGAAAGTCGGTCCACCTTATCCTAAAGATTCTGGGGATAAGATGATTCAGAAACCAAAGCAGGATGTAGGAAACGGTATCTGCAGGGTATGAACCTGACACTGAAGCACTGAGCAGTGATTGAAGGTTATAGAGGCCACAATTGCATAGAACAAGGGTTAAACTACCATAGAAAACCTTTAAATGATTTAGAGTTGAGGTTTATAGATCATAAGGGACCGAAACCAAACAAGATCAATTTAAATCACTATAAAAGAAATTCTCTCTCTCTCTCTCTCTCTCTCTCTCTCTCTCTCTCTCTCTCTCTCCTCTCTCTCTCTCTCTCTCTCTCTCCTCTCTCTCTCTCTCTCTCTCTCTCTCTCTCTCTCTCTCTCTAAAGGTATGCAGAAAGCAGCACCTACCCACTCAAGTGGGACTTCAAAAACTTAAGTTTCTGTGATGTTCAATTTACTTCCCTTTTGAGAATTGGTTGGATAGCGGATCACCAAAAAAGAAGAAGTGGAAGAGAAAGAAGAAAGAGAAAGGTTGGTGGCTTAGAGGGAAGAGAAGCAGCTTGGCAAAAAGAGTTAAGAGGAGAAAATGAAAATATCAAAAGAATTTAAGGAAGGTTGGGATAGCTCAAAGCGAAGGGATTAGCAGCAGCAGCAGTAGTAGTATCAGTAGCAGCAGCACCAGAAGAAATAGTCACATCTCTTGTATTCACATTCAGAAAACATAAAATTCTTATTCTTTATAAATTATTAAGTATAATTAAAATGAGAGATAAAATAGAAGGAAAAATATATATTTTTGTTTCATAATGTCTTTCTTTTTCATATTTTATAGTCAACTGGTGAATTCCATAAACCATCACTGTTTATCAATACCACTACCACAATTTTTTTTTTTTTTTGCATTATACTACCACTGCAATCAATTTGACAACGACATGAATATGAAAGTTCAAAGCTTTGAACACAAACGAACACATAATGTGTAATTTTGCATGTATTACCATCGATGTATCTACAATTACGAAATCAAGATTTAACATATTTTCATGCGCTATTTTCAAAACGCCACAAGTGTTTTACGTCACGGACTCCCTTTTCAACCAAGGGCTAGGACAGTCGCCTTCTTGCGAAGGACTTGTTTTGACATATGTAATCGTTACCCTGAGTGCATGCCCTTGCTAACCTCAGACCATGGCGGGGCGCGGACCCGACCTCTTGAGCCACGGTATCAAGTACTAGAGGATATTTTCCCAACACCAAATTTCAAAAGGTTCTTGGCGAGTACAATTATTCTAAAGGGGGGTTTACACGGTCAAACGGTTCGTCGAACGCGGTTCGACAGACAAGTGTCTGAAGTCATGTTCGAACGTGTGAACGGGGTATTTGGTTGTCGAACACGTTCCACACTTGTCTGTCGAACCGCGTTCGACGAACCGTTTGACCGTGTAAACCCCCCTTTAAGAAACACATACGTGTTTCAAATAATCATAAACTTCATTCCAAAACGTCATCTAGATGCAAATACTTCAACACTCGGTCAAATAATTTGAATCATTCAATGTCAAACAAAGCTCTTTCAGTAAGCAAAGATTGAAGAAAACTTGGTAAATATTAAATAAAAACAAAACCACTGCACAAACTTGGATATATGCAAGTATACAAACGAGTATATAAGCAACTCACCGCATTATGTGTGTCTCATTGCTTGCATATATATGATCTTTAATTAAGCAGAGAGCAAGATGAAACCGAACGAACGTGACCACAAAGAGGCTTCAGTGAGTTTGATTCTCTCTCTCTCTCTCTCTCTCTCTCTCTCTCTCTCTCTCTCTCTCTCTCTCTCTCTCTCTCTCTCTCTCTCTCTCTCTCTCTCTCTCTCTCTCTCTCCTCCCGGTTTCATATCAACAAAGAGGCTTCTCTCTCTCTCTCTCTCTCTCTCTCTCTCTCTCTCTCTCTCTCTCTCTCTCTCTCTCTCTCTCTCTCTCTCTCTCTCTCTCTCTCTCTCTCTCTCTCTCCCTCGGTTTCATATCAATCTCCCGTGATTGTGCCTTTCATCAGATCAAAGGAGGCTATATATATATACATATACATTTACTTCCTGGAAAGTCAATATTTATATGAGTTAAAAACTAGGAAAGGAAGGACTTTACCATTAACAATCGGTAATTTTTTAGAAGAGGGAATTATTTTTGGTACGTCCTATCCTATCCTAACCTAACCTAACCTCATCTAGGCATCTAGGGGAACGCGTCCTCCCTAGCCGGACCCCCTTAATGGCTCGACCAGCCACTTGCTTCAAACGACTCTATAGTCAAGGGCATTCCCTCCTTCCGAACAAGCTTCTTGTTTTTGTTATTGGACCTTTGGCGTTATTCCTAAAATAGGGAGGTAAAAATGCCCACAGGATAAATAAGTTTTGATCCATAACCATATTCTAGTTTCTTAAGAGGCTTTTGAGAAAAGAGCGATCCTATACAAACATGGAAAAAGCTACCGGAAGATATGGACGGATGAAGAAGGGTCACTAGGTACGCGATAGCCGTTAGTCTTGTAGTATGGAAGGGGAAGAATTTCAAATTCTTTACAAACATCTGACAAGTCACAATACTCCCCATCTCCGTTTCTCTTTAAATTTTCTTCGTGCCCAGGCTCGATGGGGATAAATTTATTTTAATTTGCTTTACAAACATCTGACAAGTCACAAAACTCCCCATCTCCGTTTCTCTTTATATTTTCTTCGTGCCCAGGCTCGATGAGGGTAAATTTATTTTAATTTTATTTTTGGTCTGTCCTGGTGTCACAATAATAAAAAAAAACTGCACTAAATTATGCAATGAAGTAGATATGCTAACTATGAAAACTACAAAGGGGAAAAATCATTGCTTTATGCTCAAAAAGGATATGTTAACAATTCTACAAACATAAGCAATACCTGCTATAACACTGGAAATGTAAATATATTAGTTGTAATAAAAGTCACGGGTAAAGCAATTTTGTAAATAATAAAAATTATTATCCGGTGCCACTGAAGAATGATTTCTACTGATAAACTTCTGTTAGTCATAGTCATAGATTTTATTGCCAAATACTTAGTATATATACACGAATAAATATGTACTTTATATTCAGAGGCACTAGCCTGCTGAGCAAGAGCTCCTTGGCAGGCAGTTTAATATACATTTCACATAATTTAAAGTATGACGGCCATAGTTAACAAAAGCTCCAATATAGCAATCTCATACTTATCTTGTATTAAAACAAAACAGTAGCCTGACCTTAATCTGGAAATAATGATGTATCAATACTGTATTAATTATTATTCAACAGCTGCTTGATTTTGCCTAGTAAATAAATGCTGTTTTGAGTTTCTGTTGGAATGCGATTTCTATCTAAGCAGACAATTTAGACAAGCACAGTGATAGAAAATGTTTGTTATGCCAATAGAAAGAATATATATAAAAATCGAGGAAAGACAAATATATACGAATAAAACCAAACCCATCATAATCTAACCTAAACCTTATATCCAAACCTAACCTTACAAAAACAAATACAAATATTGAGTGAATTGAACAATAAAACCTAATATATATATATATATATATATATATATATATATATATATATATATATATATATATATATATATATATATATATATATATATATATATATATATATATATATATATATATATATATTACAAAACAAGCTTGAGGAATGAACCCCAGCATTAATAAAGGTTAAATTAAATCTCCGTAGTCACCGTGGCTCAAGCGGTAGCGTCCTCGACATTGAGGCGTCAGGTCGAGGGTTCGCGCCCCGTCACGGTCTGAGGTTAGCAAGGGCATGCACTCAGGGTAACGATTACATCTACCAAAACAAGTACTTCGCAAGAAGGCAACCATCCTAGCCCTTAGTAGAAAAGGAAGTCCGTGACGTAAAACCGGAACAACAAAATTAGAATCTCCTCCCAATGCAGATATATCAAACATAACTCATATCGTGATTTCAAAACATATCTTAAATATACTAATATATCATTTACACAAACGAAACACCGATGATAAAATATTACGGAGCATATCTGAATGCATTTGTGGAAAAAAAAACTAATTGTCAAAACAAAACAATAATAACAACAACAATTATGATGATAATGATATAAATATGAATAATAATGCTACTACTACTACTACTACAACTACTACTATTACTAGTACTACTTCTTCTTCGTCTACATCTTTTCCCACTTTTATGTGGGGTCGATTACTACTTAATAATAATAATAATAATAATAATAATAATAATAATAATAATAATAATAATAATAATAATAATAATAATAATAATAATAATCAATAATAATAATAATAATAATAATAATAATAATAATAATCTGTCTCTATAAAAGGTGTATTTTCCTTTATATGGGGGAGGCTGAGTCAAAGCAAAATACCCAAACAATTTGCGAGAAGAATATACAAAGTAGGAGGTTTCCAGTCCCCTTTAGTCGACAAATACGACATGCAGGGCAACACGAAGAAACTATCCTTACTCCCCTCCCTCAGAGGATATAATAATAATAATAATAATAATAATAATAATAATAATAATAATAATAATAATAATAATAATAATAATAACAGTCTGATCATTCGTATACTAGTTATTTAACATTAGTTTACTGACTAGTGACTTCAAATGCAGTTGACAGACAGACAAACAAATGGATGAACGAGTTTCATTGCTTTTAATATCACATTATATAAGTTAAGAGTAGAATTTTATTGACAAACTTCTAAACACAGAACATAAAACACTTACATGGTGAAAACTCTCTAGTCCAAAACGGAATTGAATTAATATAAATTCATTTATCCAAAAGCTTGTAGAAGGGTAATGACATAGCTTAACCCAAGAGATATTGATGAAATTTAACTCCTGAGGGTATAGCGATGTTATTGTTGACTCTCGTCTACATCAGTCAACAACTTCATTAGAGAATTATTAATATCTTATACTAATATTCTTGGGGTGTTTTCGTAGTCTGCAATCATTCTCGTATTAATATCTCAAGCCCGTCTTCCTTTCCCGTTGTATGAGCCGACTAAAAGGGATAAGGGAGCGAAAAGATAGTAACTCATTTCATGTTTATATTGCTTTTTCTTGGTACACTGAACATATGAAGGAAGTGGGAAAGATAGGCATGGTATGACTAGGTCCAGTTGCCTCCACCTTCTTATTCAGTTATGGCCGCCCTGCTGCTGGCATCAGAGGGATATGGCGTCAGGTCGATAGAAGTAAGTACTAAAGGAAAATGCTGCTTCGTTTCGTAAAGAAAAATATAATAAATGAGAGAGAGAGAGAGAGAGAGAGAGAGAGAGAGAGAGAGAGAGAGAGAGAGAGAGAGAGAGAGAGGAGAGAGAGAGAGAGAGAGAGAGAGAGAGAGAGAGAGAGAGAGAGAGAGAGAGCAAAGTACTATATCGCTTTCTCCCCTTCAAAGAAACTTTACATAGGGCTTCATCAGTTCTTCCCAAAAGTTTCCAATTATCTTTTCTTTTCTGTCTAGTTTTGTTAATGTGTGATTTGTTTTTATGCAGAATTTTTTTTTATTCTGTCAAACATCTTGCTTATTTCTCCTTCCAATATCTCTTTTTTCGTTTTCCCAGCGACATAGTTTAATTTTCCATTTTGCATCTCTATTCTAACTCTTTCCTCAGTTTCATTTTAAGTTTCTTTCCACTTTTTCAAACGAAGCTTTTCTAACCAAATGTATTTTACATTATTTCTGGAGTACTCTCTCTCTCTCTCTCTCTCTCTCTCTCTCTCTCTCTCTCTCTCTCTCTCTCTCTCTCTCTCTCTCTCCTCTCTCTCTCTCTCTCTCTCTCTCCAGTCCTTCCTTTTGGGATTTTCCCCTTATTCTGTCGCAACGCTTCCCCTTCTAACCCCGCTCCCCTTCAATCTCCCCCTATCCTTATTCCCTTGGTTTGATAACCTCAGGGCTAGATGAGCAGAACGTAACATTGTTCCCTGGGGTGTCCTTCACCTCCGCTCCCTGGATCTTCAATCCTGGAAACTTACTCCCTTGGGGAATTCGGTCGAACTTCCATCCACACATTAAACTATTGTAAATGTGGATGGAAAGGAAAAAGCCGACTAAGAAGCAGCAAAAGATTATTGTTTTTATCATTATTATTATTTAATAATAATAATAATAATAATAATAATAATAATAATAATAATAATAATAATAATAATAATAATAATAATAATAATAATAATAATAATAATAATAATAATAATAATAGTTGTTGTTGTTGTTGTTATCTATTATTATTATTATTATTATTATTATTATTATTATTATTATTATTAATATTATTATTAGTATTATTATTATTGGATTAATAACATTAAACAAAATTAGTTAAAAAATCAAATCAATTATTTAATGTATAAACCAATCAATCAATCAACCCAACCAATTAAAAACATAAAAACAAACTGAAGGTTGATATCTAAATTTTTACTGTTGCTTATTTCTAAGAGTACTCCCACAATAATCTCTCTCTCTCTCTCTCTCTCTCTCTCTCTCTCTCTGTGTATGTGTGAGTGTGTGTGTCTGTTTGCATGTGCGTATGTATGTATGTATATATGTATGTATGTATGCATGTATGTGCGCATACAATCAATACTCATGAACGAATAAGTAGAATCTTGGTGACTTATTTGAATCATGAGCGGTTATTATGATATATGGATACAAAATACATTATACGGGAATGAATCCACTAAAGAATATACATAAATATCTTTATCTATATTTATCTATATTTTTAAAATAAAGATAAATGTTTAAGTTACGGACTTACTAATCTTTAACAATCTATTATATAATAATAAATAGATGAATAAAATCAACAGCAAATGTACACAGGTGTGTGTTTACATTCGTGTACGTAACTGTATTTGTATGTGTGAGGTTGGTTATGTGTGTATGCATAAACACACAAATGTATCGACGAAAATAAATACATAAGCCACTCAGCAATAAAATACGCAGAATAAAAGGAGAAATAAATATAGAAAGACATGTTCCGGTTTTACGTCACGGACTCCCTTTTCTACTAAGGGCTAGGACGGTTGCCTTCTTGCGAAGGACTTGTTTTGGCAGATGTAATCGTTACCCTGAGTGCATGCCCTTGCTAACCTCAGACCGTGACGGGGAACCCCGTCACGGTCTGAGGTTAGCAAGGGCATGCACATATTAAGAGATTATGAACTCCATGATATAAGAAACAGCATGTTTTCTCCTCTTACTAAAAAAAGAAAAAAAGTATGACTATTGCAAAAAAAAAAAAAAAAAACTGTACTGTCAAAGGAAAATCAGATAGAAAACAAAAACAAAGCAGAAAACACAAAAGTATAATTATAAAAAATAAAAAATAAAAAACCGAACGCGTCAGCGAAAAAGTGAAAAATGTTCAATACTTCAGCAAAAAAAAAGTACATTGTACAACAATAAAAAAGAAAAGTATGTTATTACAGAAAGCAACAGGGTCACTCTTTACTATTACAGCAAAAATGCATATACATTACAAGAAAAATGTGCATTATCAGAGTAATAAACCGTTGCTAAAAAAAAAAAAAAAAAAAAAAAAACACACACACACACACACACACACACACCTGGAAAAATGTGGAAATTATAAAAAAAAGGTAAAGAACGTATAACCTGACAGCAATAAATTCCTAAATAAAATCAAAAGCTAAATACACAAAATTTAAATACTGAAGCGAAACAGGACATGCTGAACAGGGGTTCATTAATCAGTAGTATTAATCACTTTAAAACAACCAGTTAACAATGCCACACAATAGTAGGGACCATCATTTACCGAGGACAAAACAATCCCACTCAAAATTCAGTTCCCAACATTATTATCATCATAATTACTAAACATCTGGAAGTTTAATTAGTTCATTTTATAACAGCTGAGGCCTTCATTACTTCATTAACAATATGATTATTATTATTATTATTATTATTATTATTATTATTATTATTATTATTATTATTATTATTATTATTATTATTATTATTATTATTATCATAAACTTGAATGATATAATTTCTTCAAAGCTCGCTCAACGAAACTTAAGTTTGGAAAAGTTGAAACTAAGTAAATAAATAAACAGATAATTAAATAAATGAGCAAATAAGTTAATTAATAAATAAACAAAATACAATAAATAAGTAAATGAAACAAACAATATGAAGAGTTACTCAACAGGCAGAGCTATTACATAACATGATTAGAGAGTAAGTCGTGCATTGCACAGTTTTGTTATATTCTAACTTTGTTCTTCATTATTTTCCAGTCATACCATGCTGACTGGCTTACCCATACGTTTTTGTTTTTTTTCATCTGAATCGTTCGGTGTCCTAATTTTCAGGGTGTTAGGATCTGGACATTGAGTGTCCAAGAGATTGAAGACACCGAACCATACCAAGAAGTGCGTAGGACTCAAAGTAGCACTAGACTATTTTTGCGCCTCAATGTGGAGCGCCTCTTCTGGGTAATCAAGAAATTTGGACAGATTTGGAAGGAAGTTTACTTTCGAGAAAATATTTTGGAAGAAAACGTAATCCCGTTCTTAAAGGAGTCTGGAAACGAGTTGGTTCCTGACGAAATGTGTTTTCTCCACGGCAGTGCTCCATACTTTCGCGCAAATGAGACTCAAAATCTGATGGTGGACTCTAGTACGCAATTTTTCGATTGAAATGAATGGCCAGGAAATTCACCGAACCTACACCCTGCCGAACACATTGGAGCAATCCTAAAAGACAGACCGGAGGTTAAAAGGACTCAAGAACGTGTTGCTGATTGGTAATCAAATGAAGACAAACTTACAAGGCTATTTGTTTTTTAGATTCTCCACCCACGGATGGGTGGAGCGGATCATGGAGGACCCACTGGGCGGTCGCCAGCCGGCACAGGCCCCAACCTCCCACTGTGGTGAACAGCCACAGCAGTAACCTCCCCAGTAAACAGCGAAATCGAGGCCAGCGTATTACCACTGTACTAGCCAGGAGGCGGCTTACGAGGCTGGGATCATACTTCTCAAGACGGCAGGCTGTGCAAGACGCGAAAGGCTTCTACGCTAAATATTAAGGGCATGATAAAGTCCTTATGGTTTCAGCAATACTTTGAAGTATAAATAATCCTGTAATATTTATCTTTTATAAATGCCTCTTTATCAAAAAATCATGCACTACCACATACATCATACCATGTATTTATAAAAAATCATGCACTACCACATACATCATACCATGTATTTATCTAACATGATAAGGAATAAAAAAAATACAAATAGGTATCTCATATCAAAGTTTCAGACATCACGATCATAATCTTCATCATCATCATCATCAAATAATAATAATAATAATAATAATAATAATAATAATAATAATAATAATAATAATAATAATAATAATAATAATAATAATAATAATAATAATAATAATAATAATAATAATAAAAGCTACAACAACAAACGCACACAGCAATGCCGTGAAGCACCCGAGAGAGCAAGAGTGAAATACCAACCAAAATTATGTCGTCACACGTCAGAACGAGCTCAAATTCTATTAAATGCACGGGAGGTAGGGAGGAACGCTGGGATCCAGGTATGGATGGAGGGGTTGTATATAGACCAAGGTTGTATGTCAGTTATTGCGGTGGGAATGTTTACCGGTTTTATATTTAGGTCAGTGGGTATAAAATTTCAATATTATAAACGAAACCGAGTGGTTGCAGAACGAAATAATAAAAAATATCAAGTACCACTGAGAGCACAATTTTAAAAGATTTTACTAATATAAATGTAGTCACCGTGGCTCAAGCGGTAGCGTCCGCGACTTTGAGGCGTCAGGTCGAGGGTTCGCGCCCCGTCACGGTCTGAGGTTAGCAAGGGCATGCACTCAGGGTAACGATTACATCTGCCAAAAAAGTCCTTCGCAAGAAGGCAACTGTCTTAGCCCTTGGTAGAAAAGGGAGTCCGTGACGTAAAACCGGAAAAAACTAAAGTAATATAAATATAATATTTTTTTCCAGCAAGACTAAACAAATGACAGTGCATCATTATCCGTGAAACTGGGCCTACTAAATGTGATATTTTGAAATCATTGCAAAACGGTAGAAATCGACAAGGTTGAATATGTGCTTCCATATAACAAGATTCGAACCTATGGCACATTGACAATTAACTAGTATACATAAGGCTAAATTATCGATTGTACCGATGAGTGAGGGTGGAAAGAAGTAAAATGAAAACAGAGACATCATTAGACTGTGTTCAATCCCTGCTCTGGTGGTAAGCAGTGGCGATTCCTTCTTTTAGACCTTCAGTTGTACAGTCGGTATCGTCTCACGTGTACTGAAAGATCGTCGTAGTCACCGTGGCTCAGGCGGTAGCGTCCACGACTCTGAGGCGTCAGGTCGAGGGTTCGCGCCCCGTCACGGTCTGAGGCTAACAAGGGCATGCACTCAGGGTAACGAATACATCTGCCAAAACAAGTCCTTCGCAAGAAGGCAACCGTCCTAGCCCTTGGTAGAAAAGGGAGTCCGTGACGTAAAACCGGAACAAACATATATATATATATATATATATATATATATATATATATATATATATATATATATATATATATATATATATATATACACACACACACAAAATTAACATATATAAAATGATAATAAAATGTACTTTGGGCTTCGAAATTTTTTTATTTTAGCCATTCCAAAAAGACAGAAGTAATCTTCATGGCTTCCAAGCATTGAATGTTATATGTATAGAAAGGGACTCTCAGCTGTCAGATTACAATGCACAAATGAAAAATGGGATATCATACTCCAGGGCACCAAAAACAAAAAAAATAATAACAATCCCTTGAAATGCTAGATCCAATAAAAAAAAATTTAAATAATATATATGAATGAATGAAAATCAGGAGAAGAGAAGAGAAGAGAAAAGAATTGTTGGAAATACAGGAAATAAATAAATGAAATTGTGCATTTCATCTTCTAAACAACGACACTACGGTGGCCGCATAATGGCGAAATATAACGGCTCTGTGATCTTCCAGTGCTAAAACCCAAAAGAGCAGTCTGCATCCATACAGCGAATGGGGTTCTAGAGGCTTTCCAGTCTCTTCCAGAACGTCAAATATCTGCCTACTGACAGAACGCTGTATGGATGAAAATCCTTTGCTATGAGAAGCTCTCCAATAGATTTGAGGTTCCTTTCCAAGAATCCAGTAGTGAGATTGCTGTATTCAAAGCTTCCATTTGGATAGCTGCTATCCCGTCTCCCCTTCCACTAACTTCTCTCTCTCTCTCCCCTTTTCCCCCCCTAAGTCTTCCTTCCATATCTTCCTCGTCTGCCAATGGCCTCCATCCTTCCTAAACTCTCCCCAACCCCCATTTGCTTCAAATTTCCTTTTCTAGCAATCCACTCTCCAAGAAAATTATGGAATGGTTGAAGTTCATTGTGCAAACTTGAGGCGTCCGGGCACGCTTATATACTTCCATGGCCAACTTCTCTTCAACTACAATAATAATAATCTGACCTTCCACGAGAGAGAGAGAGAGAGAGAGAGAGAGAGAGAGAGAGAGAGAGAGAGAGAGAGAGAGAGAGAGAGAGAGAGAGAGAGGTTTTTTTTAAGCACAGCAACCAGAATCACCAATATATATATTATATATATATATATATATATATATATATATATATATATATATATATATATATATATATATATATATATATATATATATATATATATATATATATATATAAAGCATGTTTACTGGTTGATTAAAATCGCCCGTGGAAACTAATACACCTGACTGTAACAAGGACATCACAGAGTTAAGACACTTCTTCCACATATATTCCATAAAATAAATACTCCAAAAAAAAAAACAATGAATAGCATCAGTTCCTTATTAGTTCGGGCATTCTACACAGTAAATTTTACTGTCTAATCACAGTGGGCAAAAAAATTTAATTCGGCCTCATATGTACTTGGGCCCAGTCAGTTAACATTGCATCCGAAGGAAAATACGGCCGTATTTTTTTATGAGTGTGACACCGGGACAGGCAGAAACTGCCCTTATCAATAATGGCCCGGGCACGAGAAAATACAAAGACGAAGAAAAACAAGAAGGTTAAGGACAAGGCAGAGATAACGTAATGACACACAAAGGAAAACGACAAAAAGAAAAAACAGTCAAAGTACAGAGGACCCAGAGATATGGAGGACTAGGTCCTGAGATGACGATAGATCTGCTTTTTGAAGGATGACTGGTCATAAGAATTAGAAAAGACAAAAGGACTCACATACATCTCTGGAGATATTATTGTATCTAATCTCAATAGAGCAATAAACTGATCAAACGCGGAAGAGAAAAACCTTTTCAAAGTATTATTATTTTCTCAATAAGCTTTCAAACTCAGGATATGATTTTGCAATATAAATATTGTATATCCCAGCTCTTATGCAAGACGCCGGCTCTCACGTTATTTCTCTTCAAGCAAAGCAAATAAATCAGAATGAGCGCACACACACACATACACACGTATATATTTATATGCATACATGCGTACATACATACACACATTCATACATATATGTATGTATACACACATTCATACATATATGTATGTATACACACACACATATATGGAAGACTTTGTATCAAGCATAAATTATAATTCTCATAAACATATTTCAAGTTAGTTTGGTACTGGTTGAGCCAGGCTTGAAATGCATTGTTATAATTCATTCACTCTAAACTTATATTATGAGCTGTTTATATAGGAAAGTAATTTTGACATTTATCAAAGAATGGTCACCTACCTGTAAGGAAGTCGTTCTAGTGAGTTTAACCAACAACAATAACAACAACAACAACAACAACAACAACAATAATAATAATAATAATAATAATAATAATAATAATAATAATAATAATAATAATAATAATAATAATAATAATAATAATAATAATAAAATAACACTTCAAACTGAGAGAAAAGGAAAAATGAAATGAAAATGAAGCTATGGAAACATCATAACAGATACTTTATTCTCATGATTAAAATAGATGAATCATCAGTATTCTCATAAGGTCGAGCTATAGGAAACATTTCAAAATCTAAAAATAACGCGCAAAACAAATAATTGAAATTATGAGATGCCAAGAATTTTCCCATTTGTCTCTTCCAGCGACCTCATTCGGAGGGATATATTGTTTTCCAATGAAGAGATTCCCAAGATGACACTCTACCTGCAATTTTTTCTCTCTCTCATTTTTATTTAATTAAAATGTATTTTCAAGGCTAAACATAATATCAAGGGGGAGAAAAAATGGTTTCCGGGTCTGCCTGTCATTGAAGGAAATGAAAATAACTATCACTTTTTTGACTTTATATACGGGCAATAAGAGCCAAGGTGGCACAGCGGTAGGGCGAGTGAGTCGGGAGGCATCTGACGCGGGTTCGAACCAACCACGGGATCTTGGGAAGGGAATCCTGTCTTCATCGCCGTTCTCTAACCTCTCTGCATATTATTGTGCATCATCCAATTACATACAAGAAGTTAATTTTGACTGAAGACTGGCTAAAAACACTTATAAACATACATATAATGAAAGCTACATACAATGACAAACAAGATAGAGAGAAATATACAAAGAGATAGATAAAAGACAGACGACAGACGACTGAGAGAGAGAGAGAGAGAGAGAGAGAGAGAGAGAGAGAGAGAGAGAGAGAGAGAGAGAGAGAGAGAGAGAGAGAGAGAGAGGAGAGAGAGAGAGAGAGAGAGAGAGAGAGAGAGAGAGAATTCATTTAACACAAAATTTAATATTAGGTGATATTAATCCGACTAGCAGCCTTATTTGCTAATAGATATCAAACGGCGTGAGATGTTCTTGCTGATATTTTTGTTAATTTTTAGGAAAACGAATTTAATTATAATGTTATATAGAGTCTCCATGGAAGACGGACAAAAGAGGGCACCCTCGAATGAAATAATAATAAAGTCTGTCGATTTATTGAGTATGCATTATATAAATTCATTTTTTACATCTTTTATTACTCTGGTTGATATCATCTTACTCGACTACAGATTCAAGAAGAAGAAGAAGAAGAAGAAGAAGAAGAAGAAGAAGAAGAAGAAGAAGAAGAAGAAGAAGGAGAGGAGGAGGAGGAGGAGGAGGAGGAGGAGGAGGAGGAGGAGGAGGAGGAGGAGGAGGAGGAGGAGAAGAAGAAGAAGAAGAAACTACCATTAAAATACATCGGAAACTACAGGGAAATTTCATAATAAACGCTGTATTAAAATTTCACTACAGGTAACAATACAATTACAACGAGTAAAACAAAACAGAATTATTTCAAAATCTTTCACAACATAGGCAATATATTTCCCCTAACAAAACATTTGCAATAATTTCAAATATGAATCTGAAGTCTGAAATATATATATATATATATATATATATATATATATATATATATATATATATATATATATATATATATATATATATATATATATATATATATATATATATATATATATATATATATATATATATATATATATATAAACTTTACACGTTGCAGGCTTGAGTTCTTTTCGTATAAAATAATACTGGTCTCTAAAATCATATTTGCAACCGCAGTGCAATTCAAATAATGATGATGTAAAAATTCCTTCAAGTATCACATATAATAAATGGAAATATGACATACATCTGGAAGACGTTCTTTGGTCAATTCATCTTTCTTCAAGTGGAGGAATGGATTTGAATTTTGAATGGCTGAAGCAGCGGTTAACGAATTTCAACCGTCACTATCCCCCTTCCCCAGTCTTCCAGATTCCCCCTCCCTAGATGAATCGTACCCCTGCCTCAAGGCCCTCTCTCACTTCCAAGTATTTCACGATGTATTGGGTATATCTCTCAAGATCCCTGCAAATTGCATCTTCCCAAAACGTGTCTTTTGAATGGGTAAAGGAATTTGAGATACGTTAATTTTTTCTTCAGTAATTTGCGAATGAAGGAAATCGCTGAGTCATGAGAAATTTCCGCGTTATTTAAAATTCAAATTCGAGAGGAATGATGGCGGAAATATATGAATATGAATCGAAAATACATAAATAGAAAAATAACGCTAGGGAAATTTTTCTATTTATGTTAATACATTCAATGATTCAAATATAAATAAAATACCAAATTGGAATGATCGGGCAGATACGTGTAGGCCTATGTAGGCGTATACATAAATCCACAAACAGCAAACGATTAATAAGCTTCATATATCTTTTTTTTAATAATTCCTACATTAATCAGAGAACAAAGCAATCATCCAGATGATAAGAAAAACCGCTTTATCTATTTAATTAAACTGATGAAATAACCAAAAATGCATAATATAAAATTTTATTTGAGTTGCTATGCGGATTCTATCTCATATATAAAAACACAGAGATCACATACTATAAAAGACAATAAGTAGAGAATTTTTACCTTTTCTTGGTAAGGGATTTTAATTGGATTACATTTTCTTATTTTTTTATTCTTGCTTTTTTTATTGTTACCCTTGGATTTAAGGAATTACATAGTATTAGCTTGTAGGGGAGAGTTGAACAAATGAAAAAACAAGAACAGTCAATAACAATAATGGTACTGTGATATCTTGTGGTGAGTTTTTGTAATGATTAAAGTTAGTACTTAGAGTAATGATATAATATGGAATCTTCAAGCACTGCATAAGTATAATTTTTTAAAGCAAAAATGCAGCCTTATTTTTTTCTTCATGTGCTCATACTGAGACTTACATAGATTATTACAATGAACATTACATTAACATAGTCTACTTAACCAACAGGTAGTCAAAGTTTTCTCCTTTGGAATATCTCGAAAAGTGAATAAATGCTAAACTTGAAGGATGTTTTAAATAAACACAATTACATAGGTTATTACAAAATAAAAATCAATATTGTTTAATTAAACCATAAGCCTATCACAGATTATTAAGTATCAAGGTGGACATAGAACGATTCTATTACTCTCAGAGATATAACCAATAATTATCCAAGTCATATATAATATTGAAAGTATGCTAATATGCAATGCTTATAAACAATCCAACTTTGATACCCTCTTGGAAAAAACTACAATTGTTAAGTCATACTGAATTTTCAAAATTCTCATTCTTTACAAAACAAAAGTAGCCAACATTGAAAATATGCTCAGAAAATATGCATATGAACAGTTTTCATATTTGGTAACTTTCATGATCTTTGAATGCATATGACAGAAGTCTACATGTACTTCTAAGTTCTCAATCTTCAGAAGAAAAATGCAATTGTTAAAACACACGTGGCTGAAATGCTTATGAGCATTTACCAGCTATGATACCTTTTCCTAAACAAAGTGATTCCTAATCTTAGAATGTACAAAAACCATATACTGGTAAATAGTTTCAGTACCTAACAACACTGTAACTGCCGTATATAACTGCTTAGAGAGCATCCATTACATTTTCTTTTAATTTAATTGCAATATACTTGCACCATGCAAAGGGTAAGAGTGATTCTATAAAAATTTTGCCAAAATGAAACTCTTTAAATGGTGTAAATCTACCATGGAATGACACAAAATTTGGAAGATAATATGGATGGTACTCACAAACATTCTTCTCTGGAATGTCTCGTTACATGGGAGTCAAGAGACCTATCTTGATACATTTGATCTATTTTATAAGTTAGACATTGGGGAGGTGTCAAAGCCAGGTTATTCTTTGTTCAAAACATATCTATCAAGATCTTATGTCTGTATCGTTATTACTTTTGAAAATATGAATAAAACTGGAATAAACTGAAGCTTTTCATCAAAGTAAATTCAAAATGTTAAACTATTTGCTTACTTATCAAGTCACTATATAGAAGAGCCATTTTTCCCCTTACAAGAGGGATGGCTGAGTCAAAGGAAAATAACTTGACTCTTTGCAGGAAGAAAATACAGAGAAGGAGCCTCCTGGCTAGTACAACAGTAACGCGCTGGCCTCGCATTCGCGAGATAGACGGATCGCGCCTCGTCCAGGCAAGAGAGTTTAAGCTGTTTACTGGGGAGGTTACTGCTGTTGCTGGGCACCATAGTGGGGGGTTGGGGCCTGTGTCGTCTGGCGACCGCCCTATGGTCCTCCATGACCCATTCCACCCATCAGTGGGTGGAGAATCTAAAAACAACAGAGAAGGGGATTCCCAATCCCCTCGCTCTGCCCCATTTAGTCGAGTTTTACAACACGCTGATGAACACAAAGGAAGTATTCATATCCCTCTCCCTAAAAGGGGAACTAATCAAGTACCAGCATTTAATACCTCAATCAATACCAAGGAGTAGAATTACAACCATATCCGTTGGAATAATATGCTGGAGCTGTACATTTAACTAATTAGCATTAAGAGGGGTTTACACGGTCCAACGGTTCGTCGAACGCGGTTCGACAGACAAGTGTTTGAAGTGATGTTCGAACGTGTGAACGGGGTATTTGGTTGTCGAACACGGAACATATTCGACAACCAAATACCCCGTTCACACGTTCGAACATCACTTCAAACACTTGTCTGTCGAACCGCGTTCGACGAACCGTTGGACCGTGTAAACCGCCTTTTAGACATATTACCATATTTAGTTAACAAATAATTTTCATTTAAATCATAACTTTTTTAGTCTGATTTAAAGTGAATTAAATTTTGCGATTAAATTCATTTTATTTAAGTTATAACAACCCTGACGTTAATACACATAAATATGAGAGTATTAAATCATATATAGTTCAACTTAAGCATCGCGCATGGCTTAATAATAAATTATGAAAAAAGATTTATAATTATCCTTCAGAGATATTTTACCACTTTCTTTTTCTTTCCTTTTTATGATAAATAACTTCATAGAAATATGTTAATTTTTCTTTCTCCTTGATCTTATTCATAGTTCTGTGACAAATGATTAAAGGCTCCTTGGTCTTATTTATAGTTCTGAGACAAATGATTAAAAGGCTAAGTAATATTTCTGTATTTTTCTTTATCTCTAATCCTATTTCAGACATACCACCTTTTGTCTTTTTTAATTATTTTTCTTTTTATTTCTTTAATTTAAGCCATACCTCACACATAGAAAACATCATTCATAATATAAATATAAAAGACATTCCTACAGTTCTATCTTTACCTGACTTTCAATCATATTTCAAATATTTATATCTGCTCTTCCAGATTTCCAATCAGACCTCATAGATATGGCCTTTGGAGAGTGTTTACCCATCTTTTTTTTCTAATTTTCCACTGTGTTTCTTGGATATATAATTCTTCTCTTAATTTATTTGTGATTTTCTTTAATCACACATTAAACCTATAATTTCTTTCCGTTTCCTCTATGTTTTCCTTTTGTTATCATAGGTCACAGCTATATATTTTTTCTCCTTCTCTTTCTTCGTTTAATAAGCTTCATAGAAATATAAATCACGCTCTTCCTTCTTTCTATTTACTGAATGTTTTTGAAGTAAGAGTTACTTTTTTTGTCTTCTGTTTTTTTTTTTTACACTAAGGAAAAAGAATGACATACACTGATCAGGGCGAAACAAGGAAAATTAAAAGCTACAATGAAAAAGGAGGTCATCAATTTCGAATGATATAATGCGGTGAAAAAAAAAGACACGCCTACTTTAGCCGATAAATTCGTTTAGAGACTGAAAAAAAAAAACACACACACACAAGACGTATCAGCAGTACAAAAATGGTAAATTACAAAGAGGTGGGGAAAAAGAAAGTTTGAGGGCGCGCCAAAGTGAGAGAGAGAGAGAGAGAGAGAGAGAGAGAGAGAGAGAGAGAGAGAGAGGGAGAGAATCCTTATTGATATATCCCCCCGTAACCAAATATGTGTAGATTTGAGTCTTATGGATATGTTTTAATATAATAACTTAATAAATGAAAAGGACATTACCAAACAAGAGACATATATAAAGTCAACAGAAAGAGGAATATGTGATTATTGGTACCAATTTTTCTACAATTCATCCTCAGATGAAAATAGGAAAAATATATGGAAAAAAATCTCTATCATTAATAATTAATGATTCGCATTAAGATATCCCTAAAGAAAAAAATAATCAATCCTGTTCCTCAGTTCATTATCATAAGTTCTATTAACAGATTCGTGCATATATATTAAAGTCAAGGGTCATCCTCTCAAGAAATTCTCTTCTTCTTCTTCTTTATCTTTTATAATAATAATAATAATAATAATAATAATAATAATAATAATAATAATAATAATAATAATAATAATAATAATAATAATAATAATAAATAATGATAATAATGATAATAATAATAATAATAATAATAATAATAATAATAATAATAATAATAATAATAATAATAATAAAATAATAATAACAATAATCATCATTATTATTATTATTATTATTATTATTATTATTATTATTATTATTATTATTATTAGTGTCATTATTATTAATAACTTCTCTTGATTATCTTCTTAATACTTTTCTCATCTCCATTATCTTTTCGTTCTATTTACTTTATCACTCACTGCAAATATCGTTGCTTTTTATTGCATTCCTTTATACTTGAAAATGTATAGGCTAAAAGCTTACAAGTATTCTAGAAAATTAAACTTCGAATAAAAAAAAAAATGCTAAAGAATTCGAAGATAATGTAAACTGATGTAAAATAAAAATGATTATCAGCTTCTTTTTACATGAAAGAGGGGGGGTATATTAAATGGACACCGAGTAAAATGGCTTCCTCTTATCACAATATACCACTGAAGATGGTCAATGTCATGAATCAAAATTTGAGACACGCCTCTAGGCGATAAATCTCTCTCTCTCTCTCTCTCTCTCTCTCTCTCTCTCTCTCTCTCTCTCTCTCTCTCTCTCTCTCTCTCTCTCTCTCTCTCTATCTATCTCTCTATCTATCTATCTATCTATCTATCTATCTGTCTGTCTATTCACTTCCCTTTTCTTCTACTTATTCTTCTTATTTTTTTTCAGAAAGCCTTACACTTCATTCTTGATTCATACTTCTTCCTCCCGTTCTGTTCCTAAGTGACAGAACATTTCTAGATTATAAATACATGAGAGAGAGAGAGAGAGAGAGAGAGAGAGGAGAGAGAGAGAGAGAGAGAGAGAGAGGAGAGAGAGAGAGAGAGAGAGAGAGAGAGATTTCTTACGCTAATGTCCTATTGCGAGGTATTATAATAAGGGTCTACTGAACGAGCCTGTTTTATGCCTTAGAGAATCGTGATATAGTGTTTTGAATATGCAGATGAGGCTATGAAATTTCGCGCCTTTGACAGAAGAACAGCGGATGCTCACTCTCCTCCGGGATCCTACTCCAAAGAAGTTGGAGGATGAAGAGATAAGTGCCTCGAAGATGGAGGATGATGAGGTAGGAACCTTATAAATGGGGACGGTGATTTGGGAACCTTATACATGGGGAAGGTGAGACGGGAACCTTATACATGGGGAAGGTGAGGTGGGAACCTTATACATGGGGAAGGTGAGACGGGAACCTTATACATGGGGAAGGTGAGACGGGAACCTTATACATGCGGAAGGTGAGACGGGAACCTTATACATGGGGAAGGTGAGACGGGAACCTTATACATGGGGAAGGTGAGACGGGAACCTTATACATGCGGAAGGTGAGACGGGAACCTTATACATGGGGAAGGTGAGACGGGAACCTTTACATGGGGAAGGTGAGCGGGAACCTTTACATGGGGAAGGTGAGGTGGGAACCTTATACATGGGGAAGGTGAGGAAGGGACTTTATAAATGGGGAATGAGAGGAGGGGACCATATGAATGGGGAAGGTGAGGAAGGGACTTTATGAATGGGGAATGAGAGGAGGGGACCTTATGAATGGGGAAGGTGAGGAAGGGACTTTATGAATGGGGAATGAGAGGAGGGGACCTTATGAATGGGGAAGGTGAGGAAGGGACTTTATGAATGGGGAATGAGAGGAGGAGACCTTATGAATGGGGAAGGTGAGGAAGGGACTTTATGAATGGGGAAGGTGAGGGAGGGACTTTATAATGGGGAAGGTGAGGGAGGAACCATATACATGGGGAAGGTGAGGTAAAAACCTCATGAATGGGAAGAAGGAGACAGGCGCCTTCAAGATGGAAGAATAAGAGCTCGGAGCTTTATATAGCGAGTAAGATGAAGTAAGAGCCTAAAATATAGAGGAATAAAAGTTAAGTGTCATATACATGAAAGAATATAACATAGGAGTCTTAGAAATGGAAGACGAAGAGATCGTAACCCAATAAATGGAAGAATAAGTCGCAGAAGCCTAAAAGAGTGAGGAAAGAGAAGGAAGAGCTTACGGATGAAGACAAAAGAAGCAGAAACATAGTAGGAGGAATCTTGGAGGAGGATGAAGAGATACGAGTCACGTAGATGGAGGAAGTAGTAGGAGCCTTATAGATGGAGGAATATGATGGAGCTTTATAGAATGAGGAAGAACAAACAGAAGTCTTATAGATAAAAGGGATAACAGTAGAGAATAGAGGAATAAGAGGTAGGAATAAGTAAATGGGGAAAAAACGTAGGAAAATTACAGATTTAGGAAGAAGTATAGACTCCAAAGATGGAGGACGAATTCTCGATGATGGAAGATGAGGTAGGAGTCATGTAAGTAGAATAATATAAGGAAGAAGTTATGTAGGTGGAGGAAGGAACTGGAGGAATAAGACGTATAAATCTCTGGTTCTCGAATTACACAGATACCTTCTAAAATATTCATATGATAACATTTTATTCCAGTAGCAATATTATTAAAGTGGTCTCAACTATTGAGAGAGAGAGAGAGAGAGAGAGAGAGAGAGAGAGAGAGAGAGAGAGAGAGAGAGAGAGAGAGAGAGAGAGAGAGAGAGAGAGAGAGAGAGAGAGAGAGAAATGAATTAGTTGGATTAATCGCCACCTAATGGGAGAGAAAGTGGGTACCAAAAGTAGCAATAGACCTCACCGAAAATGGTTATTTGGAGGTGATTTTGGAGACAAGGTGATAACTGACCTCTTTATCCAAATGGCTCCCAATTGGACCATTATACTAGGAGGCGGCAGGAGAAGTATGCATTTCATGGCCTTAAAAGTCAGGAGGGCACTGCACATAGCATTACCTTAATGAAGCTTAAACATATTGAGAAATATATCACTGACCAATATAATATACAAGAGAGAAAGTATATCACTCTTTTGCAAAGGAGGAGAAAGAAAGTATATCAATCTTTTGCAAAGGAGGAAAAAGAAAGTATATTACTCTTTTGCAAAGGAGGAGAAAGGAAGTATATCACTCTTTTGCAAAGGAGGAGAAAGAGAGTATATCAATCTTTTACAAAGGAGGAAAAAGAAAGTATATCACTCTTTTGCAAAGGTGGAGAAAGAAAGTATATCAATCTTTTGCAAAGGAGGAGAAAGAAAGTATATCAATCTTTTGCAAAGGAGGAGAAAGAAAGTATATCACTCTCTTGCAAAGGAGGAGAAAAAGAGTATATCACTCTTTTGCAAGGGAGGAGAAAGAAAGTATATCACTCTCTTGCAAAGGAGGAGAAAAAGAGTATATCACTCTTTTGCAAGGGAGGAGAAAGAAGGTATATCACTCTTTTGCAGAGAAGGAGAAAGAAAGTATATCACTCTTTTGCAAAGGAGAAGAAAGAAAGCATATTACTCTTTTGCAAAGGAGGAGAAAGAAAGTATATCAATCTTTGGCAAAGGAAAAGAGAGAAAGAATATCACTCTTTTGCAAAGAAGGAGAAAGAAAGTATATCACTTTTGCAAAGGAGGAGAAAGAAAGTATATCACTCTTTTCCAAAGGAGGAAAAGGAAAGTATATCACTCTTTTGCAAAGGAGGAGAAAGAGAGTTTATCACTCTTTTACAAAGGAGGAGCAGCATGTCTTTCACTGCCCCAAAAGTCATGAACAAAATGTATTGCGGCATAGTTATAAGCCACTAGAGAAAATTAATTTGAGAAAAGGCACTGATCTATAATGTAAATATTTAAACAAGCTGAGTAATGAGCAGTATGCAATTTATGGCATTATTGTTCGGCAAAAGCATATAATGCCATAAAGAATTACCTTGAAAAAGAGTCATACTACAGTTAAAATAAAATTACCAATATAATACAAGGAAATCCTTCGATATATTGGACAGGAGGAAGTGCAAGCAAATGATGACATTAAAAACCGCGAAGAAAATGCAACACAGTAAAGAATATCATTAATAAAGAGAAATTATGTTAAAACATGGAACTGACCAAGATAACATAGTCCAATACTTCAACATACTGGAAAGATTCATGAAAAAAAGGAAGAAAATATAATGGAATAAAAAATTGTTTTAATAAGGTAAAATATGCTAAGAGAAAATTGACCGATATACACGTCTATGCTGAGGATATTATATCAAAACCAGAACTAACAGTAATTCATATGCTCTGGACTTAGTTAGCAATGACCTGGTCTGTCATTCTAGGGGATCACAGCTCAATTTTTTATATAGATAATATTACATAGTAATTGGAATTTCCAGCAGTGTATTGTATGGGAGAACAGCAACTTTGTGTCCATGAAGTCCTAATTCTTTTATACTCTTAAGAAATTTGAGAAAACGGCTATGGAGAGGGATGACCACTTATAAAGACAAGTCATTCATGACATTCATCCTTAAAAAACCCACACACACACACACAAACACAAATGAGCAGCCTCCTACAGTCTAGTATAATGAAGATTATTTCTTGTTGTTAAACTTGAAAAAAGACGACACGTGGTTAGCGCATTCTCGTGTTGTATGTGTTTCACTTATGTATAAAAAAATAAAAAAAAACATACGATTCATCTTCAGAAAAAAAGAATGAAACAAACTCTCGGGTCTGTCTCCGGAAAAAGGTCCTTCCAAGAAACCGTTCTTTCCAAGAAAGCTCTCCAAGGCGTGTGTCTTCTCCAAGAGATGAATATATATTGAGTGTGGAAAAATAGAAAAGAAAAGAAGAAAAAAAAGGAGCCATTGCAAAATCATGAACTCTGGCTTTTGTCCACAGAACCTTCTGCCAAAAGAACCTTTCTCCCCACTTCTGACACCCCCTCTTCTCCCCCTCCCATTTCCCTTCCTAGAAATTCCCACTACATCTATTTCTTACCATTTCATGTCCCGAAGACATACAAGAATGACCATCCTGCTTGGACAGATACGTTCAGAGGGAGGGATTATCCGCAATAGGAGAGATGGGGCGAAGGCAAAAAGGAAATATTGAAAAAGTACAAAGAACGAGTCGTCCTATTTTTCGAAAACTTAGAAGGCGCAAAAGGGAAGGCTAAGCGAATACATGTAAAGAAGGAAATTTCCTTTGAAGTCACAAAGCCAAGTCTCTCTCGGAGGTAAATGTTGGATCAAAATTTCTGAGGGAGATTGGCCAATAGCCATGTGCCACTGCCAAACCTTTGTCAAGCACACGTATAGTATTCTACAGACTTTTCTTCCAACATGAACAAGACTTCACCAAGATTGGATTGGACGCAGCCGAGAAAGGCATTGGTTTATTAGTGGACTTAAATTTCCAATTAATATATATTATATATATATATATATATATATATATATATATATATATATATATATATATATATATATATATATATATATATATATATATATATATATTACAATAACCTTGACTTTAGCCACAGACGTGAATTCACTATGGATAAAAAAAAAATCACGTCATTAAAACACGCGTTCAATACGGAGAGATTATACTGCTGTAATATCAGTGTCCTTCCTATGCAGAGAAATGAATAGATCCAACAGTATTTCCTTTAACTGTATGAGAAGGAAAACACGCAGCTGCGTGCGCATAAACACCTGAAATGAGTTTGTTAATGTTTCGTTGTTAGTGAAGAAGAAACATCTGCAAAGGCAACCAACACGCGAGGCTTTCCTGTCTAACCTGCAAGGCAGTCTGGCATGCAACACAAGTCGATATGAGAGAGAGAGAGAGAGATCGAGATCTGAACTCTCTCTCTCTCTCTCTCTCTCTCTCTCTCTCTCTCTCTCTCTCTCTCTCTCTCTCTCTCTCTCTCTCTCTCTGTATGCTTCCACAGAGAGAGACCTGAATCTCTCTCTCTCTCCTCTCTCTCTCTCTCTCTCTCTCTCTCTCTCCCCTCTCTCTCTCTCTCTCTCTCTCTCTCTCTCTCTCTCTCTCTCTCTCTCTCTCTCTCTCTCTCTCTCTCTCTCTCTCTCTCTCTCTCTTATGCTTCCACAGAGAACTGCAACAAGGCTGTTTAAGATCCAGCGACTGAAATCGATTGACGTATCGGTTGTCTACGAAAAATAAATAAAAATAAGAGAAGGAATGGATGAATGCTAAGCACATGTTAATGCACGTGTAGAGCATCATCTAATTACAGCCTTTAATTTTTTTAAACAAATCACGATATAGGTTAGCAAGGGCATGCACTCAGGGTAAGGATTACATCTGCCAAAACAAGTCCTTCGCAAGAAGGCAGCCGTCCTAACCCTTGGTTGAAAAGGGAGTCCGTGACGTAAAACCAGAACAACCAACGATATAGTTTAAACATTTTCTCGTGTTAAAACAATTGGAATATTTTGGTGACAAGTCCCAGAAAAGTATATAGCAAGCCACAAAAACCAAAACACGAAGTTCCGAGAGTTGGTTACTAGTCTAGGTTAATTAAGATAAAGGCCCGATTTCTTAAACAGTGTAACAGTGTAAACCTAGGATACCATATTGTTAGTTAGCTAGACACGCACAAAAGGGATTTCATAAACGCATCTGACGCGGTTCTGTATGGTTAGGATCCCTTGCGGGATCCTAGCCATAAAGAGAACCGCATCAGATGCGTTTATGAAATCCATTTGTGTATGTCTAGCTAACTAACAATATGGTATCCTAGGTTTAAACTGTTTAAGAAATCGGCCCATAGTCTAGATGTTCTTAATATGAAGTTAAGGTATGGATTTAAAAAAAAAAAAAAAAAGCTTGCTATAAAGTAGTGAATTTTTTATACATAGAATAAATATTGCATTGCAAGGAAGACTTAATTATGAAAACAAAATTACGATTTTGTGAATTTTGCTCAAAAAATGTTACAAATGTGACATTTATAAGTAGTAACTGTGGCTACAGCGGTAGCGTCCGCGACTTTGAGGCGTCAGGTCGAGGGTTCGCGCCCCGTCACGGTCTGAGGTTAGCAAGGGCATGCACTCAGGGTAACGATTACATATGCCAAAACAAGTCCTTCGCAAGAAGGCAACCGTCCTAGGCCTTGGTAGAAAAGGGAGTCCGTGACGTAAAACCGGAGCATTGTGATATTTACAAGGAAAACCCAATCAAGGAAACACTTGGATTATTTTTCTTTAAGTACTTACTGGTTTCATAGGATCAGTCAGTCAAATTGCTATATGATTTTTTCCCAAGTTTTAAGTGTTAATAGTAACCATTATGGTGGTGGAAAAAAAAAATGGATCTGGGGAATTAAGAATGGACGTCCTTCCTGACGCCACGTGGTGTAAGTACTTTAAATTCTTCAATGTATTTTCTTTAATTTTATAAAAAAAAAAAAAAATTAGTAATTCTTAGATACTTATCGATGTACACTAGAAGCTTTTGCTATTATGTTCTTTGATGATCTAACCATGTGTGGTGGAAAAAATAACTTTTAAAATTTCGCCTTTAGTTTCCCTTAGAGAGAGAAAGCATTTCTAAGGGGGTGATTTAGTGATTTTAACTAAGCCACAACAGTGAAGTACAGTAGATATTATTAGTTTCTAGTGTTAAGGTGACCAGATGAGAACACGAATTACTAATTACACAAGCATTTTAAAATTCATTTGTTTTCTCTAATGGGTCATATCTGCCATGGTCTTTCTTCAGTTACGGTTCTTTTTCTATGCCTACATCAATACATAATATTCTTGGATGTTCATTACACATCTTTTATTAGCCCTTCACATCTGACAAGTCATTACACTCTCCATCTCTGTTTCTCTTTACTTTATGTATTCTTCGTGCCCAGGCTCGATGAGGGCTGTTTTATTTTATTATTAAATTTGGCCCGTACTGGTGTCAAAAAAAAAGTACAATCTGATACAAAACTTACAATGAATTTCGATAAAAGGACAATGAACTATTTAAAAGAAAAAAAAATAAGTATTTGGATCGGCAGAAATATTGGTTCTGGAAAAGTAGAGAAAGGTCTCGGTTCATTGTTAAGGTCATCGACACTGGAAATCCCAGAAACGTTGGAGCCGAATACAGACAACACAGAAAATGTCAATAAGTTATAAATATATTACTCAGCGACTACAACATAATCGATCGGGCCAAAGCATTCACTGGACATTTAAACACGACAGCCTAGCGTCGTCCAACATTGATGAGATTTACCAGCAAAAACATTATATATATATATATATATATATATATATATATATATATATATATATATATATATATATATATATATATATATATATATATATATATATATATTCACTTGCGCCTTATAACAGCTGACTTAATGGGGGGGGGAAGCGAAGGGACTGGTAATCCCCCTGCTCAGTATTTTCCACCCGCAAAAAGTCAAGTTTTTGCTTCGACTTAAGTCACCCTCCTTACAAGAGGGATTATGACTGGTGTGTATACATACATACATACATACATACATACATACATACATACATACATACATACATACATACATACATACATACATACATACATGAAAAAAAACGTGATATTAACGATACTGTCATCCACGAAAATAAATTTAGACCCTCAGAAGGCTCGAACTCGCGTCATATGTTACAGAATCATGCCACCATACCGAATGAACCAGTACAACTGACGAAAGTCAACTGTGATAGGTTGATGTAAAAGATCGACAGGGATATGATTGCTTGATCTGGCTGGGTTATGAAATTTCAGACTTTTGTCAGCTGTAGTGGCTCGGTCGGTAGGATGGCGCAAATCTGTAACTAGCGACGCGAATTCGAGTCCCCTGAAGGTCTGAAAAATTTTCGTGGATAACAGTGATATCAGTATCACGACTTCATTGTGTGTGTGTGTGTGTGTGTGTGTGTGTGTGTGTGTGTGTGTGTGTGTGTGTGTGAGTGTATACACGCACGTGTGTGTGTGTGAGTGTATACACGCACGTGTGTGTGTGTGTGTGTGTGTGGTGTGTGTGTGTGTGTGTGTGTGTGTGTGTGTGTGTGTGCATACACGCACGTGTGTGTGTGTGTGTATACACGCACATGTGTGTGTGTGTCTGTGTGTGTGTGTGAGTTTGTTTTGTGTGTGTGTGTGTGTGTGATTACCTAATTGTGATTACTTAATTGTGTTTACGGGAAAGAGCCCAAAGCTCGTAACTTCCCGTCTCCTGATCGGTTCCATTTTATACTTAGTGATACTTATCATACCTGTCCTTAAAACTAGGGATTGAGATAGCATTAACTACCTCCTCGCTTAGCCAATTCCAATTATCAACTACTCTTACACTGAAAAAGTATTTCCTTACATCCTGCAAACAAGTTTTCTTACGAAGCTTCAAACTATGACCTCTAGTTCTAGAGCCAGCCATATCAAAATATCGATCCCTATCCACTCTATCATAACCATGAAGGACTTTAAAGACTGTCACCATATCCCCCCTCACTCTTCTAGCTTCGAGTGATGGTAAGTCTAATTCCCTCAGCCTCTCATCATAACTGAGATTGCGTATTTCTGGCACCAGTTTCGTGGCATGTCTTTGAACTTTTTCAAGCTTAGCTATGTGCTTTTTCAAGTGCGGATTCCAAAAGGGGGCTGCATATTCGAGTTTGTGTGTGTGTGTGTGTGATTACCTAATTGTGATTACCTAATTGTGTTTACGGGAAAGAGCCCAAAGCTCGTATCTTCCCGTCTCCTGATCGGTGTGTGTGTGTGTGTGTGTGTGAGTTTTTTTTTCACGTTATATCAAACAGCTAAGCAAATACGAGCGAAGATAGCACAGAATGTTTCTGTTGCAAATATGCCAGGCAGTGCCATATACTACAACTATACCAGCATGATAGTGCCAGACTCGTTACTAAATACCATAACTGTTAAAGGTAAACAAGCGGATAATGGGCATAATAAATACGAATTTTCTGACACAGCTCGCACAGTTGCTTCTCTACAAAACCAGCCATGATATCAAACAAACAAAAAATGTATATTGTTTATAACAAATAGAATTATCAAATGGAAAACTTTATTAACTCAGTACACCATCTGTGTACTCCTTATACATGTTCATTTGGCAAGGATTGATATAGGATAGACGATACTTTTATTCTTTCTTTAACCTCGGTAGGGCTAAGTGAGACTGTGGCCCGATTTCTTAAACAGTGTAAACCTAGGATACCATATTGTTAGTTAGCTAGACACACACAAATGGACTTCATAAACGCATCTGATGCGGTTCTGAGTATGGCTAGGATCCAACATGCGATCCTAGTCATACACAGAACCGCGTCAGATGCGTTTATAAAGTCCATTTGTGTGTGCCTAGCTAACTAACAATATGGTTTGTTTGTTTGTTTCGGTTCTACGTCACGGACTCCCTTTTCTACCAAGGGCTAGGACGGTTGCCTTCTTGCAAAGGAGATGCTTTGGCATATGCAATCCTTAGCCTGAGTGCATGCCCTTGCTAACCTCAGACCGTGAAGGGGCGCGAACCCTCGACCTGACGCCTCAGAGTCGCGGACGCTACTGCTTGAGCCACGGTGACTACTAACTAACAATATGGTATCCTAGGTTTACACTGTTTAAGAAATCGGGCCTGTAACTCTTTTCTTCTCAAGGGGGGTAAACCATCTGCGGATGTCGGGCTCACTGTAGAATATCCTTGCCCGCCTACTGTATGGGTGACCCAAGCAGGGTGGTTGGGGGGAATGTGGCAATCCTTTATCCCCAAGGAGCTAAGAGGAGTAGTTAATGTATGTGTGGATCGTGGTGAATGCGTGTTTCCTGGTTCGGCCACCCCCCTTACAAGGGTGAAGGAGGTCTTGTATATGTATGTATTATAAATATTTTCATTATAAAAAAAATAAATTAATGTCGATTTGTAAAAGAACTATAATCCTTTATGCTCTCTCTCTCTCTCTCTCTCTCTCTCTCTCTCTCTCTCTCTCTCTCTCTCTCTCTCTCTCTCTCTCTCTCTCTCTCTCTCTCTCTCCAGGCAATCCGACTCTGAGGACAGAGATAAAAGAGCAGAAAGACCATAAAATTGGACCAATCTATGCAAATTACTGTCGCTTGACAATAAAACCAACACTGTGCTCTGATACACGATACAAAGAATAATAAATCAGAAGAAGGGGAAACAGAGAGCAAATATAATACGGGAAAAAATTATAAAAAGAAAAGCAGATAAAAAAAACGATCATAGAAAATGACGCAATATCCCAATGATGTTTAAATTCCATAACAGTATACTAAGATTCGCCCATCAAAGGAAGACAAACGACAAGGAAAAACTATTTCACAAAATGACGCAATATCCAAGAAATTGTTAAATTGCATAGACATTACCTAGATTTGCATACCGATGGAAAGCACAGAACGGGGAAAATTTGTAATACAATATAACGTTAAAATCCAGAAAATGGTTAGCTAGCGTATAAAATAACCTAAGTGTATATACACAAAACTGGAAGGTACAAAGAAAAGAAAATCTGATATACAGAATAATAACAAATTTCTGAAAATCTTAAATTGCATAAAAGAAAGCAAACCATTATAAGAAACAATATATATATATATATATATATATATATATATATATATATATATATATATATATATATATATATATATATATATATATACATATATATACATATATATATATATATATATATATATATATATATATATATATATATATATATATATATATATATATATATATATATATATATATATATATATATATATATATATATATATATATATATTATAAGCTTTGGAAATACTCTATCAAGCTTTAAAATGGACAAGGGAAACATTCACATCCAAATGGACGTTATATATACTGGGAAAAGTACAATCTCACCTTACGCTTTTCCCAAGCACTGTATTCAGAAGGTCAAGGCGGAGACACTCCAGAATTATTGTTTTCATTCTCTAATGATAATTCTAGAATAAACCGGAAGCAAATGCTACACAAATACTAAGAAATAAAATAACTAAATTAGTATTTTTACTTCGCTCTGATTATCTGAGGTTAGTGTTAGTATGAAATGAAAGATAATTCTACCGTT
>JAXCGZ010021268.1:15000-17500 GCA_037179515.1 Halocaridina rubra | reverse complement strand
ATTTACATCAGACTAGGAACAACGACTGTGTCTTTTCATGTTTTATATTAAGCGATCCAATATCTAACAGAGCTGAGTATGTTCCCCCACAAAATCGAAAGTTATTGAAACAGTTTTTAAGAAAGTGGAACAGAAACCCAAGTTATAAATAAGAAGATATCTTATTTAATATATCAATCGATTCGATTTTACGTCACGAACTCCCTTTTCGACTAAGGGCTAGGACGGCTGCCTTCTTGCGAAGGACTTGTTTGGGCAGATGTAATCGTTACCCTGAGTGTATGCCCTTACTTACCTCAGTCCGCGACGGGGCGCGAGCCCTCGACCTGACGCCTTAGAGTCGCAGACGCTACCACTTGAGCCACGGTGACTACTCTTATTTAACATATCAAAATATAACATAAATTCCCTTAACATAAATATCTGTGCATGCACATATACACATGTACAATTGTGTAAAAGACTTGCTTTAGTACGGCAGCGAGATTGGGAAATGCGAGTAATACACAGGCACACATACATACACACAAGCACGCACGCACACACACACACACACACACACACACACACACACACACACACACACACACACACACACACACACACACACACACACACACACTCACACATATATCCATATTTTTTCTTAAAGTACAAACTGCACTTGAAGAGAATCAGAGCTTACTGTTCCTGTCAGTGTGCACAGACAGCTGACATCTTCTGTGAGGCTGAATTTCAGGAATCGAATTCAGTTACGAGACCATTCTCTCTCTCTCTCTCTCTCTCTCTCTCTCTCTCTCTCTCTCTCTCTCTCTCTCTCTCTCTCTCTCTCTCTCTCTCTCTCTCTCATCTATCTATCTATCTATCTATCTATCTATCTATCTACCTATCTAGCTATCTCAAATACACATACACAAACACACACACACACACACATACACTCACTAAACATATTCCACTTATTTATATGTAATCATAAAGAAGTCTAAACACACACGCACACGCGCACACACACACACACACACACACACACACACACACACACCACACACACACACACACACACACACACATACACAAACACACTCACTAAACATTTTCCACTTATATATAAGTAATCACTAAGAAGTCTCATCTAATTAACAGGCAAAGAGGGCGGGGCAAACCAAATGCAGAGGTTTTAAACATACTTGAACATTCTCTGTGTGAGATTAAAGCCCCCAACCTCATTTGCATTAAACATGATCCTCTTTCCAATCCTCTCCCCCAGTGGTGTTTCTATTGCTCATCTAATTAATGCATGCATATATATATATATATATATATATATATATATATATATATATATATATATATATATATATATATATATATATGTGTGTGTGTGTGTATGTATGTGTGTGTATATATATATGTATGTACCTACTTATTATTCTAACCTGAAAATTGTATTCTATATCTGCTTCAAATTGTCTGCAGTAGTACGGAATTTAAATGATAGCACTCAACAAGGGCTATTGAAAATATTGTCACAATGATTACTCTTCAAGTACTCTTCAATTATTACACTATATTTTATTATTAATTACTTGCTATGATATTTTAAATTAATTGCAAATTCTATTAGTATGTTATTTTTACATAACCACATAGATTGTAATGTTATCAACTGCAATATGACTGGGAGTGCCCATGTGCACATGTCCCCATGTACAGTTATCTGAATAAATTTAAAAAAAAAAAACCTCTCCTCGCAACCTCCACATTCAGAAAGATCTTCGTCCCTTTTGCTTCTTTGCATACACTTGACTTAAAAATATTCCAGCAAAAACAGGATTAAGATCACATAGTGATAATAGGTGTGTTCATCTATATAACTTGTCGAAAGAAAGCATGATAAATCCTGTTTCTTTTTCTCTCTAAAAAATAAAATAATAGTAGTAAAACCATTTACACGTATATGACGTATTGCAGGGTACCCCCTCTCTCTCTCTCTCTCTCTCTCTCTCTCTCTCTCTCTCTCTCTCTCTCTCTCTCTCTCTCTCTCTCTCTCTCTCTCTCTCTCTCTCTCTCTCTCTCTCTCCATAAAAAAATTGATTGCGGAGAGTGTACAATGAACTGAACCTGCATGCTAGAAAACAAGTTGAACTACGAAAGGGAAATTATAAACTAGAAGTGAGAAGTAGGAAGAGAGAAGTCTTGAAGATAGCTAGAATTTTCCAGCAGTATTTGGCGAAGGTGTCAGAATCACAGACACAGAGTACTGGGGTGTGGGTAAAAGAATCTCAGCTTTGTATTTAGTATGCAAGACACCCCCAGAGGCAAAAGAACCTGAAGGCGAGAGAGCACATAGCCCTCGGACGTTTTGAGCCTGGCACACCGAAGACATAAAAATGTCACCCCCCCCCACCCCCCATTAGGCCTTTCTGCCACCTTCCTTACCTCAAGGAAGGGGGGGGGGAGGACGTTTATGAATATTACATATATAAGAAGGCGTGTT
>JAXCGZ010021268.1:0-5000 GCA_037179515.1 Halocaridina rubra | reverse complement strand
TGTAGATTAAAAGGGTCTTGTAGGGTAGGAGGAACTTCTAGAAGAGAATGGGCCAGTTGGGTAGGAAGGGGATGCGAGTATCCATGAGGGAGGGGAGGAGGCAAGTTTAAGGATCTGAGGGGATTATACCTTCATATGAGAGGAAAGGGATAAGGAAAACTTTGGAGAGAGAGAGAGAGAGAGAGAGAGAGAGAGAGAGAGAGAGAGAGAGAGAGAGAGAGAGAGAGAGAGAGAGAGAGAGAGAGAGAGAGGGGGGGGGTGTGTGTGGGTGTGTGTGTGTGTGTGTGTGTGTGTGTGTGTGTGTGTGTGTGTGTGTGTGTGTGTGTGTGTGTGTGGGGTGTGTGGTGTGTGTGTGTGGGGGTGTGGTGTGTGTGTGTGTGTGTGTGTGTGTGTGTGTGTGTGTGTGTGAGAGAGAGAGAGAGAGAGAGAGAGAGAGAGAGAGAGAGAGAGAGAGAGAGAGAGAGAGAGAGAGAGAGAGAGAGAGAGAGTTTCCGTTCATAAGTTTGATCTTTCATCTTTATATGTGACTGTATCTTGGGACCGCCTTACTTGGAAATGCATGAAAGTATGCACAAAATTGGACGTGAAAAGGACGCCAAGTAAAAAAAAAGGACAAGCCAGTATAAAAAGAAAACAAAATTCTCGTGGATATAAGCTATTCCTGTTCAAGAATCTTGAGTTGTAATTTCACTTATAACTAGTGCAACTTATATATATATATATATATATATATATATATATATATATATATATATATATATATATATATATATATATATATATATATATATATATATATATATATATATAACTATGATGTAGCACATACTGTAAACCTCTCAAAATGGATTATCTTGGACATAGCCTCAATGATCTTTGCATTCGTATTTAAAAAGTTGACTGTGGTGTACATATTCCTTTAAAATACTGTAGTATTTTTCAAGAAAATATCTCTATTTATGGCACTTATTCAGAACAAGTATTGGTAATGAAAAGAAAATGTATTACATAGGCTTCATTTTTCATGCTTGAATATATTCATATAATATTACAATTATTATTACTACTATTTTCACTACTACTACTACTGCTACTACTACTACTACTACTACTACTACTACTACTACTACTACTACTACTACTACTAATAATAATAATAATAATAATAATAATAATAATAATAATAATAATAATAATAATAATAATAATAATAATAATAATAATAAAAATAATAATAATAATAATAATGATGATGATGATGATGATAATAGTACATACATACATATACACATGCCTCATTTCCCCTTGTAAGGTGGGTGGCCGAGCCAAGAAATGCGTATTCACATCTATAAAAATATACCTCAACCATGCTTGTTCAAGATGATGAAAATGATACTTACACGTGAAGATAATAATCGTAATAACAATTATAATTATGATAATAATGATGACTATGATCATAATGATGATGATGATTGTGATGATGATAGTAATGATAATGTTATTGGTATATTTTGAAAAAAAAATTCTTATACACGTAACAATAATTTGTCATGATTCCATGCCTGATCATAGCACAAAAATGCCCGGATGTTCTGGAACTTGGATATCCGGAGATGCCTTTCCACTTCGCCCACACATATATTGTTATAGATATTGACAATGCATTCACTCCAGGTTATCGTCTGTGTATTCATCGGAATCTTTTTCAGCGGTAATCTCATCAAACGGAAAACTGAAATTTTTTGCGACCATTTTGTCGCCATTCAACGCTGGATGACAGCAACCCAAACTGCATTGGAGAAAGTTGAAGACAACATTTTTCTCCGGTTAGGAAGAAATATTCCAGTAGTGAAGACTTGGCTTCCAGCAGAGCCCTTGACACTCATCGAGGCTCCAGAGGATGGACCTTCATACCTCGGAAAAGTTCCCATTCTGGGAGAATACTTGACCATGCGAGGTAAACACGAAACACTCCTCAGAGAAGCTTCTAGATTGAGAGGTGCTGCAGCCTCATACGATGAGATTCTAAAGGCTATACCCGTGGCTGGATCTTACATCACACTGGATAAACTTCCTGAATTGGAACCAGCTAAAGAACTGGGCTGGTTGAGGACACTCTTCATGACTGTGCTTTTGCCATGTGCTCTCTGGGCCTCTGCCTGCGCAAGTTTCGACAAGTTGGTAAACACTGTAGACTTCATTTGCACCCTAACAGAACAAAGTACATTAAGTAACAGAGTGACCAGAGAAGACCTTAAGAGTACTGAAGATGAAAAGACGAGGGAAGACCTCGTGAGCCAAGATTTGGAAACTTGTGAAGATAAGGAAGAGAACGATAGAGAATCCGAGTTGAAAAATGAAGAGACGAGGGAAGACCTCGTGAGCCAAGTTTTGGAAACGTGTGAAGAAGAAAAGAATGTTAAAGAAACTCAAGTTATGTCCATACCTAAAGGACTGTTGGCTGTAATGAGAGTCAAGACGAGTTACTTTACTTCCACTTACAATGTTGAGCTGGACCTTAAGAATGACAGTGGGAAAATCAAAGTCACTGGAACAAAAACAGATGTTGCTGAATTCGAGAAAGTACTCCAAAAATTCACCCATAAGACTCTGGAAGGAGTTCGAGTAGAAACTGCAAAAGAGTGCAATCTTGGTGAATTGGAAGAGAAGCACAATGTTTTATTGAGGCCTTTTCCCAGAGATGAAGTTGGAGTAAACAAAATAACGATCTATGGACTTCCTGAGAATATCACGAGCGTTCAAGAAAGTATCAGACAGTACTTAGTCCCTGTATCAAAGGATACGGAAGTCAATGTATGGATTAGTGTGTCTGCCTCACAGTTTGGAATCGTTAAGGCAATGCAATCGGTCATCCATGAGAAATACGGAGTTCAGTTTGTCCACTTCCTCAAGGATGACCAGAAAGCAATGGTAAAAGGACTCACTGACGACATAAGGAAATTCGTAGAGGTAATGAAAGACCTGAAATACTTGCCAGTGACTTTGCCCACAGAGGGAGTGCGCATTCTGGCTGGAGATGAAAACAAAGAAAAGATGAACATCGAAAAGGAATATGACGTTGCCCTCATCTTACCAAAGGGCTGGAAAGCAGATAGCAAAGACCGCAACACCGTCGTGCGAGTCTTTGGCCAGAAGGAAAACGCTCAGAAAGCAGCAGAACATATAAGGAAGATCAAGGTCGCTGTAATCACGAACCCCAAAAAGTCTGTGGCAGTGGAAGTCGATGCCAGATACGCTGGCCTTCTCATCGGCAAAGGAGGTCAGAAGCTAGCCGAAATTTCTTGCACTCACAACGTGCAAACGAAGGTAGTTTCAAAGAAAAATACCAAAACAGTGACTGTACATGTAACAGGATTCAGTGTGGATGTAGATGCAGCAGCCAGTTACATCCGGAAACACGTTGAATTCCTCAAAATATGGTTGGCCAAGAAAGAGAAGGAGTCTAAGACTGGAAAGGTCAAGGGTACAACTGAGAGTGGTTCTGAGTAGAGTAATTGTGGCAGCAGTTACTCTCTCACTCCACGCCCTTGGGTACTTGCGGAGGGAGATGATGGTCTGATTCGTGGCTGCGTTGAGGGCTTAAGTCTTCTTAAGCAATTACCCAGTACCGGCGTCTTTCCATACCAACTGTGCAAGGAATGAGAAGTACTTTTAGAAGCGATGACAACCAATACTCACTGCCATGGGGAGAAATAATTACACATAAATCTGCAAAAATATTGACATTTGTTAGCCAAAGAACACACGTTATCTTAGAGAGTTGGCGATGTATAAGAAAAATTAATATCACCAATGTGACGATGAATTCTAGTCAGCCTCCAGCTCGGAATAATAATAAGAAAAAGAATAATAACAATAATCATAATTACATATGGAGTACGGATAGCTATCCTCACCAGGGTTGGGTTTTAAGAAAATCTGTAAGTGGAAAAAGTAGCAGTTTAAGGAAAGTCAAGAATTGAAGAAAGAGTGATACAAGACTGATCTCCAACAGCAGAGAAAGGTCGTGAGAGGTCAGAGGAAACTTGGAGGGCTGAAACGTCGGCATAGGCGTTTAGAAGCGAATTAGATGGGGACTGGAGATCACTGGTGAAGAGAAGGAACAGAGTTGGTGAAAGAACAAAACCCGATATACGATGGTGCTTGGTGGGCGCCTAGTGGTGGTGGTGGTACACGCCCAGGGCAATGTTCTCTAACCTACTCTGTTCCTTTTCTTCATCCGTGATCTCTAGTCCCTATCTTCCTCTCTTCTTTACAACTTTGACGACGATTCTACCCTTCATGCGTCCTCTGCCTTCTCACGAAATTTGTCTGCTCTTCGAAATCATTCTGTTATCTTTCTCATTTCAACTCTCAACTCCTATTTCTAGATAGTATTCGAGTGGGATAATCAAGATTTTGTGTTATATAACACCCCCAAAAATATATAGGTTTTTAACAATATTCTTTTCATAGAACAAAATGGTAAAAAAAAAAAAAATTAAATAAATAAAAAATAAATAAAAAAAAATAAAAAAATAAATAAATAAATAAAAAAAATAAAAAAAAAATAAATAAAAAAAATAAAATAAAAAAAAATAAATAAAAAAAAATAAAAATAAAATAAAATAAAAAATCGGTACATATTTTTATAATAATGTTTCAGGGAATATTCTTTTTCTAAAAAAAAAAATCGGTACATATTTTTATAATAATGTTTCAGGGAAAATTCTTTTTGTAAAAAAAAAAAAAATCGGTACATATTTTTATAATAATGTTTCAGGGAATATTCTTTCATTTTGCATAAAACAGCTAAAAAAAGTAAATACTTTTCTAATGATGTCTCAAACAGTATTCTTTTCATAGCACAAAAAATGTAAAATAAAAAGGCAAATAGTTTTCTAATAATATTTCAAACAATATTCTTTTCATAGAATAAAAAAGCAAACAACGGTATATAGTTTTCTAATAGTTTCAAACAATACTCTTTTCATAGA
>JAXCGZ010021267.1:50000-57500 GCA_037179515.1 Halocaridina rubra | reverse complement strand
ATATATAATACGATCTTCCCCCAGGGTATATCTTTTTCACTAGAAAATGCATTATCAGTTTTGGTTTTAGCAATGTAACCAATTCATGTATTAGCTTTATTATTCGTGCACATTGCACTTCCAATGCTAATGAGTTTGCAAGCTTCATGTATCTACAAATGCTTTTGGAACGCTTGTGGTAAGAATTTAATTGTGAAAGTCTAATAATATCACGCCACATCTCTTCCGGTATTAATTTTATGTCATTTGACTCTACTAAGCTGTTCTTCTGTAATGAAAAAAAAAAGTAATTTCTTTAGCACTTTTATCGCATGTATTAATAATTTTCTGAAATGCTTTAAAATACTCAGTGCAACTATAACTTTAAGCTGACGATATTCTGTAAGTTTAAAAGAATATTGCTAAATATTCCAGGATATCATTTCTGAAATGCCTTATTACTAGATTTAGTTGAACTTTAAAATCGGCAAATTGAATATCTTCGGTCTAATAATGTATGTAAGACATTATTACTGTGGGCATTATATTACGGCTCTCTTATCTACGAATCCAGAAAAACAGGTATCAAAGAGGTTAATATTGTGTATATTATGCTCGATATGTTAAACTGTTTATATTATATATTTTAGAAAAGAATGATACGGATGTCTTAATTGGTGCTACAATCCCAATATATATATAAATATATATATATATATATATATATATATATATATATATATATATATATATATATATATATATATATATATATATATATATATATATATATATATATATATTATATATATATATATATATATATATATATATTTTATATATATATATATATATATATATATATATATATATATATATATATATATATATATATATATATATATATATATATATATATATATATATGTATATATATATATATATATATATATATATATATATATATATATATATATATATATATATATATATATATATATATATATATATATATATATATATATATATATATATATATATATATATATATATATATATATATATATATATATATATATATATATATATATATATATATATATATATATATATATATATATATATTTTATATATATATATATATATATATATATATATATATATATATATATATATATATATATATATATATATATTCTGTATATTTATTGGTTTATGACAAGATCGGCTAAAATAATGAGAGATGCACTACATATCAATGCACATTGATCACATGACAGGCAGTACAATGCAGAAACATTAAATTTTATAGTATACGTTCAACGTTGCATTGCGTAATCTATTCTTCCACCTGGGTTGCGTGTAACTAATTTCTTTTCCAGCAGCCACAACTTGCTATTCTTGACAAATAGAATGATTTTACATCTATTGCAACTACAAGAGTCATTTGTTATTTGTGGTTAAGCAAAATTTCATGAATTATAATCCTAAGAGGGAAAGGCAAGATCAATGAAAGTAACTTTGGGGAGACTGGACACAAGTAGAGAAATATTGATGAAAAAACTAAAAGACCTTCAAGAATTAAGAACAGTGTTCAGTAGACCATACAGAACACAGGAAGAGATGGGAAGGATCAAAAACTTGTTGCGAGAAGCTAGAAGGTTAAATGAGGAAAGAAATGAAGAGGAGAAGACAAAATATTGTTTCAGAGCTCTTCTAGCCAAAGATAATGATTGAAAATCAGGGGATGCAGCGTTATTAAGATTCCTATACATAAATGCTGATGGATTAGCTGGTAAGGCAGTAGAATTAAAGGATAAGATTCATGACAGCAAGGCAGATATAGCAGCGGTTTCAGAGACTAAGATAAGTTAGAACATAAACAGTGTCACAGTTTTCCCAAGGGTTTCAGAATATTAAGGGTTCAAAGATCTGGGAGGACTGGTGGGGGGATAGCATTGCACATAAGTGAAAGATTCCAGGTTGAAGAAATAAACTTTGCTATTGAAAGTAAGTTCAAAAATTTCATGTTGCATAAATAAATACTGGGACTGATGGCATTATAATAACTGTTGCATATAGCCCACCAAGGAATCAACATAGGCTAAAAGTTCATGAGGAAAATCATATAGGTACTGTCGAAGTCATAAACTCATTTTTAAACACTGCACGGGAGAGAAAATGTAGGATTTTGATTATGGGAGATTTTAATCATAGAGAGATAGATTGGGTAAATCTTGACCAGCAAATTAGGGAGGACTCATTCAGGGCAAGATTCCTAGATTGCGTACAAGGGAATTTACTTCACCAACAAGTACAGGAAACAACAAAGGTCAGGGGTGGGGATGAACCATCGCTCCTTTATCTACTATTTACAGATAATGTGTTGGATATTAAAAAAAAATTAAGTATGAATCATCAATTAGAGAGAGTGACCACTGTTTGTTGTTGAGGGAGTATATTATCAAAGATGTTCTGCCTGAAAGTAGAGGCGATGAGATGGACACAAGGATTAACTATCCAAAAGGAGATTGCATCAAAATTAATTAGCTTTTTGCAGTTATTGACTGGAGGACCTTATTTAACAACAAATCTGTACAAGAAATGTACGACACCTTTTGTGAGGAATATGGGAAGATAGTATATTGTTGCATATCTTCTACCAAAATAGGAGTTATTCATGCCAGAGAAATGATTAAATAATGAGATTAAGAGAGCTAAGGAGTGAGAGAATGCTGGAATATTTATGAGGAGAAAAAGCATAAATGCCTGGCAGACTTATTAAAGGCAATAAATGATTACCTAAGTACAAAAAGAGAGGCAGATAAAGACTATTAAAAGGATATCACAAGGAAAGCTAAAGAAAATCCCAAACTTTTCTGCAGCTTTATCACAGGAAAACTGGTCAAAGAACAGGTTTTAAAGCTAAAGAGATCAGATGGAAGCATCACTGAGATGGATGAAGAGATCTGCAAAGAATAGAACAAGGAGTTTCAGTCAGAAATTTACAGCAGAATACCCACCCTCTCAAATTGCAGAGTTATGAACTCATAGGCCGGTATCACAAAACATCATCTTTTCAGCCACAGAGGTATGCAAAGTGCTGATGGAGTTAGATGCCAATAAAGCTACAGGTCCTGATGATATAAGTATCGGTAGCACTATGCATCATATTTGAAAAGTCGCTGGAATCTGGGCAAATTCCAAGATGCTAGAAGCAAGCAAACGTGGTAGCTATCTTCTAAAAGGGAAGGAGGGATACAGCTCTAAGCTATAGGCCTGTTTCCTTGACCAGCATAGTTTGCAAAGTTATGGAGAAACTAGTAAGAAAACACATCTCTCATCACTAGGAATCCTCTCATTTTTGTCAGTGAGACAACATGGCTTCAGAAATGGTAGATCAAAAGTAACAAACTTATTGTAAGTTTATGATGAGGTAAGCCGGATCGTACAAGAAAGAGAGGGCTTGTTGGATTGCATATTCCTGGCCTTTAGAGGGCACTTGATATGGTCCCTCATGGGAGACTTATTAAGAAATTGCAAGTAATGGCGAGAATATGTGGCAATGTCTTGGAATGGAAGGGAACATAGGGTTAGAGCAAGACACTCAGTGTCTGAATGGAGAGGGGTTATTAATGATGTTCCAAAGGGTTCAATTTTAGGGTCACTTTTGATTCTTGTATATGCAAATGACTTCCAGAGTCTGTAAATTTATTCATGAATATATTTGCAGATTATGCAAATATTGTGAAGAAAGTAAGAGACAAGAAGAATGGTAGAGAACTTCAAGAACAAACAAGCAAACAAACAAACATTTATTTCCATTTTGTACAATAGTTATTCAATATTAATAGTAACTTATAAGTAGACATGTAATTAAACTAATAAATAAGAGGGTAATATATATAGTTAAATTAAATGTAGCTTTCATAGAAAATAATAATGCTGTAATAAAAATGTTAGCAGTAATGTTAATAATAAAGTAGTAAGTATGACACTAGATACAGGATCGTTATTATCGGCATCATTTCCATATTTGTTTTCCTTACAATGAGAATAATTAATTCTTAATGAGCAGCAACTATTTGTCCAAAAGAAAACTATAAAGTTTGCCTTTGAAAGCTGTAAAGGAGGATGCATTTTTAAGATGCTCTGGAATATTATTCCAGAGTGTTGACCCTTTGATAGGGATCATCTCTGAACCTGCTTCTGTGTTTGTTCTCTGAATAAAGAGCTCACTGCTCTGTCTTGTGTTGGTTCCCTTTATATCCCTGACTGTTTTTAAATCAAATAGCCAGCTGGGATAATGATGGTCCAAAATTTTGAATACAAAAACATAAATAGCATAAGCGACCTTTTTTCTGCCTTCAGCCACCCAAGTTTATTGAGAGCTGGTGTGATGTGGTCATATTTTCTTATTCCTCCCAGGGCAATACGAGCTGCAAAATAAATAAGCTTCTGTATTCTGTTTATCTGAGTCTTAATGGTAGCTCCCCAAACAGTTGTGCAGTAATTAATGTGACTTAGGGCTAGAGATTCAACAACAGTTATTCGAGTGGTAATCTCAAAATTTTCTTTTATACGTGATAAGTACATTAATGTTCCTGTAACCTTTTTGCATACTTTATCTATGTGGGAATCAAACAACATGTGGTTATCAAAGTGAATTCCTAGGTTTTTGACTGTTTTGCTAGGTGTGATAATATTGTCGCAAAAATTAATTGTTGTGTTTTCTGGAATTTGTGCTATGAGGAATCTTGAACCAATAAATATGCACTGTGTTTTACTTTCGTTAATTAACAGCCAAATTTCTTGAAAATAGGCTTTAATTTTTGACAGGGTGTTTTCTGCTCTTAAAGTTAGCTCTGGGAGATTATTAATATCACCACTAAGGAGAAGTTGAGGGTCATCTGCATATTGTGCAACTAGACAGTCAGAAATGAAAGAAGATTGATCATTTACGTAAATGGAGAAGAGGATAGGACCAAGTACTGATCCCTGTTGAACACCAAATGATACATTTTTTGGCACAGAGATAATGTTATTAAGCCGTATAGACTGCTTACGATTAGATAGATACTCTCTAAACCAGCTTGGATCAATATTTAAGTTAGTAAATTTACTTAAAAGAATTTCATGGCTTACACTGTCGAAGGCTTTTGATAAGTCCAATAATACAAGGAGAGATTTTTTCTTATCTATGTTATTATAGATACAATTCGTAACTTTGAGCAGTGCAGTTTCCGTCGAGAGTTTCGGTCTGAAGCCATGTTGGTTAATAGTTAATAGTCTATTTGACTCTAAATATGACATAAGTTGGCATGCAACAATTTTTCTAATATTTTAGAGAAAATGGGTAGCAGGGAAATGGAACGATAGTTTGTCACATCTTCTCTGTCCCCCTTTTTATACAGAGGTATTGCATGTGATATTTTCCAAGAATTAGGAAACTTTTTGGCAGCAATGGAAGTGTTCATAATAGTTAGAATATAGGATGCAATCATGGGTAGAGCATCTTTGACGAACTGAATTGGTATATCATCTGAACCATAAGAGCCAGAGTTTCTTAGGCTCTTCATGGTAAGAATTAGGGTAGCACAATCGATAGAATTTATCTTGAAGTACTCTCTTGTGTTTACATTGGAAGAATTGTCATTTAAGCAATTACTCATATTCACTGAGTTGATGTTTTCTTGAGTTTTTGTCATATGTATTTTTGCCAACGTTAGCAAAATAGTTATTAAAGTTTTCCTCTTTGTCCTTTAACTCCGTAATATTTTCATAACTTTCTGAGGTACTCTTTTCATTTGGTATCATGCTTCTTATCACTTTCCATGTTGCTGCTGTATCATGTCTAGAGTCATTAAATTGTTTTCTGTAAAAGTCTTTTTACTTACACAGATGAGAGATCTGACACGTTTCTTTTCTGTTTTATAACGTTCTCGGAGAGTCATATCATATCTATTCAATTTTAGCTCTTTTTGTATTTGATTTCTGATTTGCATTGCCACTTTGATGTCATTAGTTAGCCAGGGGGCTGATGTTCGGGTTATTTTTCTTGTTACAATGGGTACACAACTATCTAAGCATTCAAGGAACACTTTTGTTAGAATCTCAACCTGCATATCGACGTTATCTGTGTATTTAATTCTGTTAAGTACATTTGTGTTGTTGATTAATGTTTCACAAAAGATATCAGGGGAGTAATTTTTTAGACACCGGAATGTCTTGAAGAGAGACTTCCTTTTGGGCTTGTTTATGTTTAGCATAGCAATGTTCAGCTAGTGGTCTGCAATTGGGCAGAGAACTACGTCCCAGTAGGGTATACTTTCCACTTTATTTGTTATTATTAGATCTATAAGAGTCCTAGAATTAGGGGTTATGCTGGTCGGTTTTGTCACTATTTGTGTTAACTTCACAGTGTTGATCACCCTTTTCATTTTGTTATCTGCTGAGAGCAACTCATCATTAAAGTCACCAAGTATGTATATGGGTTTATGGCGTACACAGATATTTCTGAATGTTTTTAGCAGATGATTGAAGGAACTGGTGGGTGCTTTAGGGTGACGGTAAACACACCCTACAATGAAAGATGGAAGTTTCTGATACTGCACAGTGATCCATAAATCTTCAAGCTCTTCAGTTTTTTCTAAACCTGTGGTTATTTCTGATGCACTAAGATAATTTCTAACATAAATACAGACCCCACCCCATCTGCCATGGTCATTGCGAAATATTTTAAACTCTGGGATATTCACTTAATTATTTTCAGTTGTAGGAGGAAGCCAAGCTTCCCTTACACAGAGGATGTCTATGTTGTAGTCTTTTGTTAGCGTTATTATTTCCTCAAAATGAGCTAGCAGGGACTGAGCGTTCACATGTACTAATGTTACATTCTTACCATGTTTCATTAGTGTGGTATCCATAGTCATAGTTGTAGTTTCGACTGTGTGATTCTGCTGGGAATTCATCATTGTAGTGTGTTCTGGTGTTACCCCATAGATCCTGGTGTGTGTACCTGCCGTTGGATGTGTAACGCTGGTTTGAGTACTTGCCGTGGTATGATCAGGGCTTCCCAAAGTTTATATGCCTAAGTGAGTGTTTAGGGTTGTAAGAGCCATCACTCCAGGAGAAGTCTCTTGTGCGTGGACGGCGATAAAGGAGGTTTGTATCGTGTCTCTTTCTGTGGTCACGCGTATAGGGGATTGTTTCATTAGCTCTTTGCTGTTTATTTTGGTATGACTGTAGTTTGGGATATTTTGTAGAATACCCAGGTTGTGTCCATTGTTTGCCTCCGCGAAATGGCTGGACAATTGTGCCTGTAGGCCATTGATTCAGTTTGTAAGGCACATATTTAAATCCTTTCGATATCGTTATTGCGATGGAAACCCAATTTGGTTTGCGAGAAAGCTCCTTAATCAAGACTTCTTCAGAAGGAATGCCTTGATTTGTCAATGTATTACGTATCTCTCTCCCAAAGGGGTTGCCAGGAATGCGAATATATATTTGAGCTGTAACCCT
>JAXCGZ010021267.1:25000-40000 GCA_037179515.1 Halocaridina rubra | reverse complement strand
TTAGGAGAAGCTGAATATGAACAAAAAGGCATTCAGAAAGAATGTGTTCATTCCTAGTAAAGCAGTAAGCTGCAAGATTTGCTTCTTCTTTAGAACTACCGTGGTGTAGTTGTTAGCTCCCTAGCACAGTAATTTTGTGTCTTAAGTTTGAGTCCCGTCAGGGGTAAAATATAATTCATTTATTTCACATATGTTAATGTGTTTATTTGATTATTATTAATGTCCATATAGCAGAGATTTGAATTGAAAGCAAAAAACGAACCCACAAGTGAGGGTATGAGAAGCTGTAATATGAACAAATGGTCTATCTATCTACCTTGGCTGTTTCCCCCTTTAATTGGGGGGTAGCCGACATAAAAAAAACAATAAGGGGATTAATTTGCTCTATGGGTTATGACGTGAGAGCTAGCGACCATTCAGATGGCACTGCTGGAGTGCCACAGCCCATCCTACCGGATCTTCCACAACCTGTGTCGCTTCACAACTGCCAACTCCCCTACTGCCCCTACCACAGGGCTACCTCTGTAAGATGCAGCTACTTGGTAACATTAGATGCCCATTATAGCTGCGTCACAATCGCTCGCCACTCATTCCTATTCCTAGCACGCTCACTTGCTTCCCTAACATCCATCCTTCTATCATTCAGGGCTCTCCTTACTAAATCCATCTACCCGAACCTAGGCCTCCCTCTAGCATTTCTCCCATCAACTTTCGCATTCATCACCTTTTTCAGCAATCTTTCATCATCCATCCTTTCCACATGGCCAAACCATTTCAGAACATTCATATCTATTCTGCCCGCAATTTCTCTCCTCACACCCGTTTTTGCTCTCACCAATTCATTCCTAACCCAATCCAAGCGAGATACACCAATCATACTCCTCAGGCATTTCATCTCAAACACATTTAGTTTCCGTCTCTCACTTACTTTCATGCCCCATAACTCTGATCCATACATCACAGTTGGCACAACCACTTTCTCATACAAAACTTTCTTATCATTCTTTACCAACCCTATATTCTTCATCACTCCTTTCAACGCACCCAACACTTTACATCCTTCATTCACTCTGTGACACACATCTGCTTCCACTCCACCATTTGCAGCTAGAACAGAGCCTAAATACTTAAACTGATTAACTTCCTCAAGTGTCTCTCCATTCAACATAACATTCGATCCAGTACCATCCTCATTTCTTGTATACCTCATAACCTTACTCTTTCCCACATTCACTCGCAACTTCCTTCTCTCACACACCATTCCAAATTCTGACTCTAACTGACACAGCTTCTCCTCTGAGTCTGCCACCACCACAGTATCATCTGCAAACAACAACTGATTCAGCTAACACTCGTTATCATCCCCATCTGCCATTCTCAAACCTCGACCACGCGCTCGCTCATTCACCTCTCTTACGACTCCATCAATATACAAATTGAACAGCCATGGTGACATCACATATCCCTGTCTCAGTATCACACTCACTGGAAACAACTCATTCACTTCATTCCCTACCCTAACACAAGCTCTACTGCCCTCATACAAACTATTCACTGCATTCAACAATTTACCATTAATTCCATATAATCTCAAAACATTCCACATTGCTTCTCTATCAACTCTATCATATGCTTTCCCCAGATCCAAAAAATGCAAAATGTACATCATTACCCTTTGCTAAATATTTCTCACATAACTGCCTAACTATAAAAATCTGATCTATACAACCTCTATCTCTCCTAAAACCAGTCTGCACTTCTGCGATCACATTTTCTTTCTTATCCCTAATCCTATTAACCAGTATCCTAGCATACACTTTTCCTACCACACTCAACAAACTTATAACCCTAAAATTTCTGCATTCATACATATCTCCCTTACCTTTGTATAGGGGCACTATACGAACAAGCACCCATTCCACTGGCACCATTGACAACATAAAGCATATATTAAACACTCCCACTAACCATTCCAATGCAGTCACACCCCCTTCCTTCAACATCTCCTCTCTCAAACCAGCCATTCCAGGTGCTTTACCTGCTTTCGCTTCATACAATGCCCTTTTTACCTCCTCTCTTGTAATCTCTCTCTCATTTTCAGCTCCCATTACTGGCACTTGAACACCCCCCAATGCCACTATAAATGCCTTTCTATCTTCCTCAACATTCAGCAAGCACTCAATATATTCTGCCCATCTTTTTCTTGCATCGTTCTCTCTTAACATCTGTCCATTCACATCATTCACTGTCTCTTCCATCCTCGATCCACCCTTCCTTACTCTCTTCACTTCTTTCCAAAACTTCTTTTTTATTCTCCTCATATGACCTACTAAAATCTGTCCCCACCTAACCTTCAGCTTTGTTTCCACATTTTTTCCCTATATCTTTCATACTTCTCCCTACTTTTACACTGCAGCCATCCCTCAAAAGCCCTCTTTTTCTCTTCCACCTTCATTTTCACCCCTTCATTCCACCACTCGCTGCCCCTCCTCATGCCACCTCCAACAACCTCTTTCCACACACATCACTTGCATTTCCTACAAAACATTCTTTCATTAACCCCCATTCCTCCTCTAATTCCCCAACGTCTCATTCTTTCACCCTGGCAAATGCCACTTTCAACTGTCCTGATATTCTTGTCTCCTCTCAGGCTTTTTCAACTATTCCACCTTCACCATTTCCCTTTTACATCCCCCCACTCTATTTCCCCACTCTTTTGCTGTTACCACTTTTGCTTCAACCAAAAAGTGATCAGACATCCCGGCATCCACCCCCCTAAATGCATGAACATCTTTCACTCTACCAATCATGATCTTTGCCACCAACACATAATCCATCAATGCTCTTTCTTTCACTCTTCCATTTGTCATTCTCATCCATGTATATTTATTTATTAACTTCTTCTTGAAAAAACTATTACCTATCACCAACTCTTGCTCCACACACATATCTAACAGTCTCTAGCCACTCTCATTCCCACCTGGTACCCCATACTTTCCTACAACACCTTCTACCTCTCCATCACCCACTCTGGCATTCAAGTCACCCAACACAACTACATAGTACCTTCTACTCAGACCATTCACACACCTAATTAACTCATTGCAGAATTCATCCCGCTCTTCCTCACTTCTCTCACATCCTGGCCCATATGCACTAACAAACGCCTAACATTCCCTACCTACCTATACTATCCCTCACCCACATCAGCCTAGATGACACTTCTTTCCATTCCACTTCATTATTTACCATCCATTCACTCAACAATAATGCCACACCTTCTCTCGCTCTCCCCATTTCAATCCCAGACACCCTACCTGTCACATCACCAAATGCCACTTCTCCTTTTCCTTTCATCTTCGTCTCACACAATGCCAATACATCCATCTTCCTCCTACCAAACATATATCCAATCTCACATCTTTTGCTCTCTATCGTACTACAACCACGCACATATAGACACCCCAAAACTAGAGTTTTGGGAGAAGTTATTCCTCCCTCTACTCCCTTTCTTCTTTGACATTTCGCGGGAGGGTAATGCAAGGGGGGGATTCCCAGTCCCCTCGCCCCTGTCACGAGTGAGGTTAGGAGAAGCTGTATTATGAACAAATAGTATTCAGAAAGAATGCATTCATTCCTAGAATGGCAGTTAGCTGAAAGGTTTGCTTGTTCTTTAGGACTTCATTGGTGAATTTGATTGCGCCTTAGCACAGAAATTATGTGTCTTAGGTTCGAATCCCGTTCAGGGGTAAAATATGATTCATGTTTTCACATATGTTGATGTGTTTATTTGGTTATTATTAATGCCTATATAGCAGATACTTAAATTATATGCATAAAACGAAGCCAAGAGTGAGGTTAGGAGAAGCAGTAATATGAACACAAAGGCATTCAGGAATAATGTGTTCATTCCTAGAATAGCAGTTAGCTGTAAGGTTTGCTTCTTCTTTAAACCTTTTGTGGTGTAGTTCATAGCACATTTACACAGTAGTTATGTCTTAGATTCAATTGCGATTAGGGGTAGAATATGATTCATGTTTTCACATGTGTTAATGTGTTTATTTGAATATTATTATTGCCTATGTAGCTGATATTTGAATTAAATGCAAAAAACGAAGCAATGAGTGGGGTTAGAAGAAGCTGTAATATGAATAAAAAAGCACTCATAAAGAATGTGCTCATTCATAGGATAGCAGTTAGCTGTAAGGCTTGTTTCTAATTTAAGCCTTTAGTGGAGTAGTTGATAGCACCTAGGAACAGTAATTATGTATCTTACGTTTGTTTCCCGTCAGTGGTAGGATATGATTCATGCCTTCACGTAAATCAATGTGTTTATTTGAATATTATTAATGCGTATATAGCAAAGCTTTGAATTAAATGCAAAAAATAAAACCAAGAGTGAGGTTAGAAGAATCTGTAGCATAATAAATAAAATATTCAGATACACTGCATTCATTTCTAGTATAGCAGTTCGCTGTACAAACAAACAAACAAACAAACATTTATTTCCATTTTTGTACAATGGTTATTCTTCTTAAAAATAAAAGTAACTTATAAGTAAATATGTAATTGCACTAATAAGTAAGAGGGTAATACATACAGTTAAATTAAATGTAGCTTTCATAAAATATAGTAATTATGTAATAAAATGTTAACAATAATGTTAATACTATAGTAATAATGACACTAAATACAGTATCGTTATTATCGGCATCATTACCATATTTGTTTTCCTTTCAATGATAGTAATTGGTTCTTATCTTAGAGAACAGAGAAGTCGATATTAGTTTACATATAGAGAGGTTAGTCTTAAGGGAAATTGTATTAAATCATTAAGTTTAGTTTATGTGTGAGCAGCAACTATTTGTCCAAAAGAAAACTATAAAGTTTCTTTTGAAATCTGTGAAGGAGGATGCATTTTTAAGGTGCTCTGGAATATTGTTCCAGAGTGTTGGCCCTTTAATAGTGATCATCTTTGAATCTGCTTCTGTGTATGTTCTGTGAATAAAGAGCTCACTGCTCTGTCTTGTGTTGGTTCCCGTTATATCCCTGACTGTTTTTAAATCAAATAGCCAGTTGGGAAAATGATGGTCCAAAATTTTGAATACAAAAACATAAATAGCATAAGCGACTTTTTTTCTGCCTTCAGCCACCCAAGTTTATTGGGAGCTGGTGTGATGTGGTCATATTTTCATATTCCTCCCAGGGTAACTCGAGCTGCAAAATTAATAAGGTTCTGTATTCTGTTTATTTGAGTTTTAGTGGTAGCTCCCCAAACAGTTGTGCAGTAATTAATGTGACTTAGGGCTAGAGATTTAACAACAGTTATTCGAGTGGTAGACTCAAAATTGTCTTTTATAAGTGATAAATACATTAATGTTCCTGTAACCTTTTTGCATACTTTATCTATGTGGGAATCAAACATGTGGTTATCAAAGTGAATTCCTAGGTTTTTGACTGTTTTGCTAGGTGTGATAATATTGTCGCAAAAATTAATTGTTGTGTTTTCTGGAATTTGTGCTATGTGGAACCTTGAACCAATAAATATGCACTGTTTTACTTTCGTTAATTAACAGCCCAATTTCTTGAAAATAGGTTTTAATTTTTGACAGGGTGTTTTCTGCTTTTAAAGTTAGCTCTGGGAGATTATTAACATCACCACTATGGAGAAGTTGAGTGTCATCTGCATATTGTACGACTAGACAGTCAGAAATGAAAGAAGATAGATCATTTACGTAAATGGAGAAAAGGATAGGACCAAGTACTGATCCCTGTGGAACACCAAATGATACATTTTTTGGCATAGAGATAATGTTGTTAAGACGTATAGACTGTTTGCAATTAGATAGATACTCTCTAAACCAGCTCGGATCAATATTTAGGTTAGTACATTTACGTATAAGAATTTCATTGTTTACACTGTCGAAGGCTTTTGATAAGTCTAATAATACAAGCAGAGATATTTTTTTCATATATGTATTATTATAGATACTATTCGTAACTTTGAGCAGTGCAGTTTCCGTAGAGAGTTTCGGTCTGAAACCATGTTGGTTAATAGATAATAGTCTATTTGACTCTAAATATGACATAAGTTGACATGCAACAATTTTTTCTAATATTTCAGAGAAAATTGGTAACTGGGAAATGGGACAATAGTTTGTTACATCTTCTCTGTCCCTCTTTTTATGCAGAGGTATTACATGTGATTTTTTCCAAGGGTCAGGAAACTTATTAGTAACAATGGAAGTGTTCATAATAGTTAGAATATAAGATACAATCATGGGTAGAGCTTCTTTGATGAACTGAAATGGTGTACTATCTGGACCATAAAAGCCAGAGTTTCTTAGGCTCTTTATGGTAAGAATTAGGGTAGCACAATCGATAGGATTTATCTTGAAGTACTCTCTTGTGTTTACATTGGAAGAATTGTCCTTTATGCAATTACTCATATTCACTGAGTGTATGTTTTCTTGTGTTTTCTTACATGTTTTTTTTGCCAACGTTAGCAAAATAGTTATTAAAGTTTTCCGCTTTGTCTTTCAACTCCGTAATATTTTCATAACTTTCGGAGGTACTCTTTTCATTTGGTATCATGTTTCTTATCACTTTCCATGTTGCTGCTGTATCATGTCTAGAGTCATTAAATTGGTTTTTGTAAAAATCTTTTTTCCTTACATTGATGAGAGATCTGACACGTTTCTTTTCTGTTTTATAACGTTCTCGGAGAGTCATATCATATCTATTCATTTTTAGCTCTTTTTGTATTTGATTTCTGATTTGCATTGCCACTTTGATGTCATTAGTTAGCCAGGGGGCTGAGGGACGGGTTATTTTTCTTGTTACAATGGATGCGCAACTATCTAAGCATTCACGAAAGACTTTTGTTAGAATCTCAACCTGCAAATTGACGTTATCTGTGTTTTTAATTCTATTAAGTGCATTTGTGTTGTTGATTAATGTTTCACAAAAGATATCAGGGAAGTAATTTTTTTGACACCGGAATGTCTTGAAGAGAGGTTTCCTTTTGGGTTTGTTTATGTTTAGCATAGCAATGTTCAGCTAGTGGTCTGCAATTGGGCAGGGAACTACGTCCCAATAGGGTATACATTCCACTTTATTTATTATTATCAGATCTATAAGAGTCCTAGAATTAGGGGTTATGCTGGTCGGTTTTGTCACTATATGTGTTAACTTCACAGTGTTGATCACCCTTTTCATTTTGTTATCTGCTGAGAGCAAGTCATCATTAAAGTCACCAAGAATGTATATGGGTTTATGGAGCACACAGATATTTCTGAATGTTTCTAGCAGATGATTGAAGGAACTGGTGGGTGCTTTAGGGTGACGGTAAACACACCCTACAATGAAAGATGGATGTTTCTGATACTGCACAGTGATCCATAAATCTTCGAGCTCTTCAGTTTTTTTTAGACCTGTGGTTATTTCTGTTGCACTAAGATAAGTTCTAACATAAATACAGACCCCACCCCCTCGGCCATGGTCATTGTGAAATATTTTAAACTCTGGGATATTCACATATTTATTTTCAGTTGTAGGAGGAAACCAAGTTTCACTTACACAGAGGATGTCTATGTTGTAGTCTTTTGTTAGCATTATTATTTCCTCAAAATGAGCGAGAAGGGACTGAGCTTTCAAATGTACTAATGTTACATTCTTACCATGTCTCATCAGGTTGGTATCCATAGTCATAGTTGTGGTTTGTTCTTGGAATTGTCCATGATGTGTTTCGCCTGTTTGATTCTGCTGGGAATTCATCATTATAGTTTGCTCTGGGGTTAGCCCATGGATCCTGGTGTGTGTACCTGCCGTTGGATGGGCAACACTGCTTTAAGTACGTGCCATGGTATGATCGGGCCTTACCAAAGTTTGTATGCCTAGGTGAGTGTTTAGGGTTGTAAGAGCCATCTCTCCAGGAGAAGTCTCTTGTGCGTGGACGGCGATAAAAGAGGTTTGTAATGTGTCTCTTTCTGTAGTCTCGCAGATAGGGGATTGTTTCATAAGCTCTTTTGCTGTTTATTCTGGTATGAATGTAGTTTGGGATATTTTGTAGATAACCCAGGTTGTGTCCATTGTTTGCCCCCGCGAAATGGCTGGACAATTGTGCCTGTAGGCCATTGATTCAGTTTGTAAGGCACATATTCAAATCCTTTTGATATCATTATTGCGAAGGAAACCCAATTTGGTTTGCGAGAAAACTCCTTAATCAAGACTTCTTCAGAGGGAATGCCTTGATTTGTCAATATATTACGTATTTCTCTCTCTCAAAGGGGTTGCCAGGAGTGCGAATATATATTTGAGCTGTAACCCTTGCACTTGCATTATTGGGTAACTGTATCTGTGGGGGAGAGAACATCGATGGAATGTTTAGATTAGAGACTGCTTCTATTTTGTCTTTTATGTTTTTTCATTGTTTTGCAGCCCATTGCTGGGTTGGTTATTTGTTTCTTCTTTAGACCTTCAGTGGTGTAGTTGATAGGGCCTTGGCACAGTAATTATGTGTCTTATGTTTGAGTCCTGGTCAGAGGTAAAATATGATTCATGTTTTCACAAATGTTAATAAGTTCAATTCATTATTTTTAATGACTATATACCTTAGATTTGGAATAAATGCGAAAAACAAAGTCACGAGTGAGGTTAGGAGAAGCTGTATTATGAACAAAAGGCATTCAGAAATAATGTGTTCATTCCTAGTATAGCAGTCAGCTGTACCATTGGTTCAGTGGGGAAGTTGATGGCGCCTTGGCACAGTAATTATGTAGCTTATGTTTGAGTCCATGTCAGGGGTAATATATGATTAATGTTTTTACGTATGTTAATGTGTTTATTTGATTATCATTAATGCCTATATTGTTGAGATTTGAATTAGGTGCGGAAAACGAAGCCACGAGTGACATTTGGAGAAGCTGTAATATGAACCAAAGGGCATTCATAAGTAAAGCATTCATTCCTCGCATAGCAGTTAGCTATAAGATCTGCTTCTTTTTTAGACCATCAGTTGTGTAGTTGATAGTGTCTTGGCACGTTACTTATGTGTCTTAGGTTTGACTCCAGGTCAGGGGTAAAATATGATTCATGTTTTCACATATGCTATTTTGCTTATTTGATTATTATTACCTATATAGCTAAGTTTTGAATTAAATGCAAAAAACAAAGCCACAAGTGAGGTTAAGAGAAGCTGTAATATGAGCAAAAGGTATTCAGAGAGAATGGATTCATTCCTAAAATAGCAGTTCGTTGTAAGGTTTGCTTATTCTTTAGGCCTTCACTGGTGTAGATGATAGCACCTTTGCACAGTAATATGTGTCTTAAGTTCGAGTCCCGGTCAGGGGAAAATATGATACAGGTTTTCACATATGTTAATGTGTTTATTTGATAATCTTTAATGCCCATATAGCAGAGATTTGAATTATATGCTTGAAAAGAAGCCAAGAGTGAGGTTAAGAGAAGCTGTAAAATGAACACAAAGGCATTCAGAAAGAATGCGTTCATTCCTAGTATAGCAGTTAACTGTAAGGTTTGCCTCTTCTTTAAACCTTCAGTGGTGTAGTTCATAGCGCCTTGGCACAGTTATTATGTCTTTGGTTCGAGTTCCAATCAGGGGTAAAGTGTGATTCATTCTTTCACATATGTTATGTGTTTATTAAAATATTATTAATGCTTAAGTAGTTGAGATTTTAATTAAATGCAAAAAACGAAGCCATGGGTGAGGTTAGAAGAAGCTGTAATATGAATAAAAAGGCATTCAGAAAGAATGCGTTCATTCCTAGTATAGCAATTACCTGTAAGGTTTGCTTCTTCTCTAGACCTTTAAGTGTAGTTGATAGCACCTTGGCACAGTAATTATGTATCTTACATTTGAGTCCCGGTCAGTGGTAGGATATTATTCATGCTTTCACGTATATTAATGTGTATGTAGTTTTTCTTTATTTTTTTATGATTTTGACACCAGGACAGGCCAAAAAAAAATCTACCCTCATTGGGGGCCTGGGCATGTAGAAAACATAAAGAGAAATAGAGATAGAGATTATTGCGACCTGTCAGATGAGAAAGGATGATAAGAAATATGTACCAAATATTCATCGAACTGTCTTAGACAGTCTTATTAAAGTCTACAAGACCCTTCAGCTGTAGTATCGCAATGGATATTTGGTGCCATGGGCCACCTACTATATGGTTGAATATTGTCAATGCCTATATAGCTTAGATTATAATTAAATTCAAATAACAGGAGAAAGAGTGATGTTAGGAAAAGCTGTAGTATAAACAAAAAGGTATTCAGATACAATGCATTCAATCCTGGTATAGCAGTTAGCTGTAAGGTTTGCTTCTTCTTTAGACCTTCAGCGGTATCGTTGATGGTGCCTTGGCAAAGTAATTATGTGTCTTAGGTTCGAGTCACTGTCTGGGTAAAATATGATTCATGTTTTCACAAATGTTAATGTAATTGATTAATTATTATTAATGACTATATAACTGAGATTTGGATTAAATGTGAAAAACGAAGCCACGAGTGAGGTTGGGAGAAGCTGAATTATGAACAAAAGGCATTCAGAAAGAATGCGTTCATTCCTAGAATACCAATTAGCTGTAACGATTGCTTATTCTTTAGACCTTCAGTGCTTAAGTTGATTGCGCCTTGGCCCAGTATTTATGTGTCTTAGGTTAGAGGCCTGTTTAGGGGTCAAATCTGAAACGCGTTTTCACATATGTTATTGTTTTTATTTGATTATTATTAATGCCTATATAGCTGGGATTTGAATTAAGCGCTAAAAACAAAGCCAAGAGTGAGGTTAAGAAAAACAGTAATATGAACAAAAAGGCAATCAGAAAGGCATTTCTCGTATAGCAGTTTTTTTTTTTTTTATGAGTGTGACACAGGGACAGGCAAAAACTGCCCTACTCAATAAATGCCCGGGCTCTAGAAAACACCAAGACGAAGGTAAAGAAAATGTTCAGGACAAGGCAGAGATGAAGTGATGTTACACAAAGGAAAATGACAACAGAAAAAATAGTACCTAGAGATATGGAGGAATAGGCCCTGAGATGAAGATAGATCCACCTTTTAAAGGAAGATAGGTCATAAAAATTAGGAAAGATAGAAGGAGGAAGAGAGTTCTAGAGTCTTTGTTACGCGGACTCAGCAGTGGGGGAGGGGTGCAACTCGCCAACTCATCAGAGCAATGATGAAATTACTAGCAATAGAAAAGAGAAAGTGATGATACCACATGGCAAAGAGAAAGGGAATCCAGATTAAAGGTAAGAGAAGGATCATTTATGAGTTTGACTGCCTTAGATTCTACCCTATCAAGGAGATAAGTATAAGAAGAATCACCCCAGATGTGTGATCAGTATTCTAAGCAGGGGCGGATATGACCCATATAGATTTTAGGTAACTGAAAAGAGGAAAATTAATGACGAAAGCGAAACAGAACCATCAATTTTTATGATGAAGATTTAGAAATTTGGACTATGTGATTCCTCCAAGGCAAGTTAGAGGCAATATGGAAATCCTAATATGCAGATAGAATTAAGAGTGAAACTTTCGTTAGTTTTGAAAACAATAGGGTTATCAGGAGGAGAAAAAAATAAAGAGATAGCCAGAAGTGTGTCTTGGAGGCACTGAATTTCACTAAATTTTGAGCGCCCCACTCAGACACTCTCTGCATCATCTTTAGACCTTCAATGGTGTAGTTGATAGCGCCTTGTCGTAGTAATTCTGTGTCTTAGCTTCGAGTTCCGGTCAGGGGTAAAATATGATTATGTTTTCACACATATTAATGTGTTTATTTGAATATCATTAATGCCTATATAGCTGAGAAGTTGTAATATGAACAAAAAGGCATTCAGAAAGAATGCGTTTATTCATAGCATAGAAGTTATCTGTAAGGTTTGCTTCTTTATTAGACCTTCAGTGGAGTAGTTGATAGCGTCTTGGCACAGTAATTTTGTATCTTAGGTTCGAGTCATGGTCAAGAGTAAAATATATTTAATGTTCTCACGTATGTTAATGTGATTCATTTTTACCCCAACTGGGACTTGAACCTAATACATATAAATACTGTGCCAAGGCACTATCAACTGCACCACAGAAGGTCTAAAAAAGAGACCAACTTTACAGCATAACTGCTATCCTATTAATGAACACATTCTATCTCAATGCCATTATGTTCGTATTACAGTTTCTCCCAACCACACTCTTAACTTCATTTTCTCATTTAATTCAAATCCCTATCTACTTTGGGACCAACAATGATCAAATAAGTATATTACCATATATGAAAACACGAATCATTTTTACCCCAACCGGGACTTGAACCTAGGACACATAATTACTGGGCCAAGGCGCTACTAACTACACCATAGAAGGCCTAAAAGAGAAACCAAACTTATAGCTTAACTACTATGCTAGGAATAAGCACATTGTATCTGAATGCCATTTTGTTCATAGTACAGTTTCTCCCAATATCACTCGTGGCTTCGTTTTTGCATCTAATTCAAATTCCAATATAATTTGGGATGAATAAAAACCAAATAAGCATATTATCATATGTGAAAACATGAATCATTTTTATCAAAACCGGGGCTTGTACCTGGGACATATAATTACTGTGCTAAAGCACTTCCAACTACACCACAGAAGGTCTAAAAGAGAAACCAACCTTACTGCTTAACTGCTATACTAGGAATGAACACATTCTATCTGAATGCCATTTTTTTTCATATTACAGTTTCTCCCAACCTCAATCTTGGCTTCGTTTTGTCATATGTAAAAAGATGAATCATTTTTACCCCAACCGGGACTTGAACCTAGGACACATAATTGTTGTGCGCAGGTGCTACCAACTACTCCACAGAAAGTCTAAAAGAGAAGCCGACCTTACAGCTTAACTGCTATTCTAGGAATGAACATATTCTCTCTGAATGTCATTTTGTTCATATTACAGTTTCTCCCAACCTCACACGTGGCTATGTATTCGCAGTTAAGTCACATCCCAATCTAATTTGGGGCCAACAAGAATTCTTCAGTGAATGGTATCTGCCATTTAATTCCTACTGGCGTCAATCTTATATACATTGATTGTGGACCTCATTTCCTCGTGAAAAAGATCCAGTACGTTATCGCATAGAGAAGAAATGTCTTCTTTCATGCTTTCCATCATCGCCTCTTGTTCTAAATCTCGCTTGAAATACTCTTCGTTGATATCCTTCCTACACTGATCCATCATTTTCTTTATTTCAGTCTCATAGATGGTAGACTCCAGAGAGACGCCATTGAGGTACATTTCTCTCTTAATAACTGTAGCTGCTGCTTCATCTACGGCATTTCTCATAACTTCGCTAAGCCGTAAGAAATATTGCTGTATGATGTGGAAGATATTTTCCTTGGCTTCATGCAACATATCGACTTGCATATTGAGAGATTCTTCCATCTTTTGCAGAGTGATGTGGGCTTTATCGCGTTCTTTCTTGTAACAGTCAATTTCTCTGAGCCTTTCTTTTTCATCCTGTATGTTGTGTTGCCTCAGCCTCTCTCTGCAGCATGTTAGGTCGGTTTGTAACTCATCAATGGTCTTTCTCAAATAATCTTCTTCTTTTATGTGTTCCTCATAATATGTCAGTTTGTACATATTACAGTTTCTCCCAATCTCACTCGTGGCTTCGTTTGTGCATATAATTCAAATCCCAATCTAATTTGGGACCAATAATAATCAAATAAGGCCATTACCATATGGGAAACCATGAATAATTTTTACCAAAACTGGAACTTGAACCTAAGACACATAATTTCCATGCCAAGGCACTACCAACTACACCACAGTAGGTCTAAAATAGAACCTTACAGCTTAACTCCCTCGCTAGGAATGAACACATGCTATCTGAAAGCCATTTTGTTCATATTACAGTTTCTCCCAACCTCACTCATGGCTTTGTTTTCACCTTTAATTCAAATCCTAATCTAATTTGGGACCAACAATAATCAAATAAGCATATTAGCATATATGGAAGCATGAATCAGTTTTGACACAACTGGGACTTGAGCCTATCACAGATAATACTGTGCCAAGGCGTTACCAACTACACCAATGAAGGTCTAAAAGAGAACCCAACCTTTCAGCTTATTTGCTATACGAGGCATGAGCACATTCTATGTGAATGCTATTTTCTTCATATTACAATTTCTCCCAACCTGACTCGGAACTTCGTGCTCGCATTTAATTCAAATGCCAATGCAATTTGGGACCGACAATAATTAAATAAGCACATCACCATATGTGAAAATAGTAATAATATTAACCTCAGCCAGGACTTCAACCTAGATCACATAATTACTATCTCAAGGTGCTACCAACTACACCACAAAAGGTTTAAAGGAGAAACAAACCTTCCAGCTTATCCGCTATACTAGAAATGAACACATTCTATCTAAATGCCATTTTGTTCATATTACAGTTTGTCCCAACCTCACACATGGTTTCGTTTTCGCCTTCAATTCAAATCCCAATCTAATTTGGGACCAATAATAGTCAAAGAAGCACATTACCATATGCAAAAACATGAATAATTTTTACCCCAACTGGGACTTGAACCTAGGACATATAATTACTATGCCAAAGCAGCCTTGTTGGTTTTCTTGGCAGAAAATCCAAGGTCACTCAAGGGCATTTGGAAGGGTCAACTGCCAGTAGTCTGGAAGTCGAACAAAAATGCTTACATAACCCTTCAGATTTTTGAGGACTGGTTTAGCAACCATTTTTTGCCAAAAGTGGAGAGGTACTGTCCTTCTAAGGGTCTGCCTTGAAAGGTGTTGCTAGTGCTAGACAATGCCCCTGGTCACCTCCTCATTGACTGACTTTCATCCTAATGTAAAGGTGACTTACCTTCCATTCAATACCACTAAATTGTTACAGTCAATAGATCAGAGTGTCATTACCTCTTTCACGGCCTACTACCTCCGAAGGAAAACCGGTATGGCTCTCA
>JAXCGZ010021267.1:10000-20000 GCA_037179515.1 Halocaridina rubra | reverse complement strand
CACCATTCCAAATTCTGACACTAACTGACACAGCTTCTCCTCTGAATCTGCCACCACCACAGTATCATCTGCAAACAGCAACTGATTCATCTCCCACTCGTTATCATCCTCATCTACCATTCTCAAACCTCGACCACACACTCGCTTATTCACCTCTCTTACAACTCCATCAATATACAAATTGAACAGCCATGGTGACATCACACATCCCTGTCTCAGTCCCACACTCACTGGAAACCACTCACTCACTTCATTCCCTACCCTAACACAAGCTCTACTGCCCTCATACAAACTCTTCACTGCATGCAACAATTTACCATTAATTCCATATAATCTCAAAACATTCCACATAGCCTCTCTATCAACTCTATCATATGCTTTCTCCAGATCCAAAAATGCAAAATACACATCCTTACCCTTTGCTAAATATTTCTCACATAACTGCCTAACTATAAAAATCTGATCTATACAACCTCTACCTCTCCTAAAATCACTCTGCACTTCCGCGATCACATATTCTGTCTTATCCCTAATCCTATTAACCAGTATCCTACCATACACTTTTCCTACCACACTCAACAAACTTATACCCCTAAAATTACTGCATTCATACATTTTCAATATTCACATGATTCTCGTGAAACAGAATCCTAATGAAGACTTTGCATTCTTTTGCTCTACTGCTCACTCTGGTTGCTTCTATTGTCTACAGTCTCTGCAAGCAGTTCATTAAGGCCCATTCTACAATACTACACCTCAAGTTTTTGAAGCAGTGTCATAGGGAGGATATAATATCAAAATCCTTGCTATCTTTGCAGCTTCGCCATTTAAATGATCATTCCTTTAGTGATTTCAGCTCCAAGACGCTTCAAAAACTTATTCAGGAAACTGACCGAGAGGAAAGAACTGCATTCAAGAATTAAATATTACCAAATTTAATTTTGCATCAAGTGTCCCTGACTACTGGAAAAGTTCCCTTTTTTTATGAAATATATCATGATCTACGAAAACATAAGAGTGAATTTATAAACAAACTAGATAAGAACCTGGAAAATTTAATTAAAAACAGTTTCTGGACCACGAAATCTTACAGTGATTGCATAATCAACTTGTCTACCGACTATTGACCCTACTGTGGTGACTGCTTTAGGATTTGATATCTCGTTTGCTGTTAATAAAACCCATTTTGCAGCCTCTGCTGCAACAGCTTTCAGTAAATTAGAAAAATTTAGTGGATGTGCCGGTTTCTAATATCAATATTGTAAGACGACTTGTTTATCAGTGTATCAATAATTTTTCGAATATTTGTAATATTCCAATTAGATTCCTAAAAGCACTCGAACAGATTAAATGCGACTCTAATATAATTATTACCAAAGCTGACAAAGTAAATTCCTTTGTGATTTTAGATGTAGATAGTTATTAAAACAAACTGACTAATTTATTAGCCGGTATAAGCATATATTTGCAGTTAAAAAAGAATCCCTTAGATGATGTTATAAAACATTTCAATAGATTTTTAAAACGTATTCTTAAATATTACAAGTACTTAATTATTCAAGTATGTGTTCATACCCCTAGACTCCCATTTCTTTATGGATTAGTAAACACCCATAAGCCTGGATTACCTATGCTCCCAATTATTTGTTCTGTTGCTTTATATCTTATAAGCTATCTAAGTTTTTACTTTGATTATTATCACTTTTGCTCTGAAAAATTTCATCCTCCCATATATCGAATTCCTATGACCAGAATCTTGTTATCACTCCAGGTATGCATATGAACAGTTTTGATGTTAATTCCCTCTTTACCAAAGTACCCATAAATGATTTATTAGATTACCTTAGTTGTGAACTATATAATCATTCTACTCAATTTCCTAAAGATGCTATTGTACATCTCATTCACCTTTATGCTGCAGATTGCAAGTTTATATTTGGCGAAAAATATTACCAACAAACTTTCGGTATAGCTATGGGAAACCCCTTGTATACTCTTCTTTCTAATCTTTATATGGAATTTTTTGAAAGACAGTATCTTCAAGCTATTATCTCTATAATCAATGATTTTCATTGGTTTTGTTATGTTAATGATGAACTATGCTTTTCCCGTGCCGATGTTAATGTTTAAGAGTTTTTTTCTAATTTGAATAATTTTATTCCCTTTATTAACTCTATGTTAGAAAAAGAATATGATAATAGCCTGCCATTCTTAGAAATTTTTTTTCACATAGACTACCTTTTTCAATTATGTTTGATATTTTTAGAGCCCACAAATAATCTATCTTCTGTGCATTTTTGTTTAGGTCATAATTTAATATAAAGAAGTTTATCTTTTCATCAATGTTTTTCCGAGCTTTCCGCATTGTAAACCCAGAATTTCTTGATGCTGAGACTTATAAAATCTTTCATATAGGAAAAAGAGTTTGTTATCCCAATTAGTTCTTAAGCATCTGCTGTTTCAAAACGCATATTTCATAGACCATCCCTCTCCGACACCAATGTTATTTCAAATTTTAAAAATACCCTAGTTATACTTAAGGTTAAGAGATGATGAGGATGGGAAGGTCAATTTGCAGGGGGAGATGATGAAAAGAGTTGAAAAGTTCAAGTATTTGGAATCAACAGTAGCAGAGGATGATGACCTAGAGTCATATATAACCCACAGAATACAAGCGGGATGCAAGAACTGCAAGAAAGTGTCTGGGGTGCTGTGCGACAGGAGAATAGGGATTAAGTTGAGGGGTAAAGTGCATAAAACAGTTGTGAGACCTGCGATGATGTATGGAGCAGAGGCATGGGCAATAAAGAAGACACAAGATAAAAAGCTGGATGTGGCAGAGATGAGGATGTTGAGATGGATGTGTGGGGTGACAAGTAGCGATAAGATCAGAAACGAGGTAATTAGAGGTACTTCAAAAATTAAAGAAATATCAGATAAGAGACAAGAAAGTAGACTAAGGTGGTATGGTCATGTCGTTAGAAGGGATGAACAGTATGTTGGGAGGAGGGTGATGGAAATGAATACAGAGGGTAGGAGAGGGAGGGAGAGATCAAAGCGTAGGTGGATGGATTGCATCAATGACGACCTGAGTTCTAAAAGTTTGTTGGGTAATGAGGTATTGGGCAGGAACATTTGGAAAACACTGGCCAAAAACATCGACCCCACATAAAAGTGGGAAAAAACGTAGATGAAGAAGAAGAAGAAGAAATATTATTATTATTATTATTATTATTATTATTATTATTATTATTATTATTATTATTATTATTATATTATTATTATTATTATTATTATTATTATTATTATTATTATTATTATTATTATTAATGCTATTATAATTATTATTATTTAACCTTCTGTGGTGTATTTGGTAGTGCCTTGGCTTAGAAATTATAAGTCCCAGGTTCAAGTCCCGGTCGGGATGAAAATGGTTTATGTTTTCACATATTATTTGGTTATTGTTAGTTCCGAATGACATTGGGAATTGAATTTAGTGCGAAAACGAAACCACGAGTGAGGTTGGGGAATCTAATATGAACAGACTGGCATTCAGATAGAATGCATTCATTCCAAGTATAGCAGATATAAGCTGTAAGGTTTGTTTCCTTCTAACCCTCTGTGGTGTAGTTGGTAGCGCCTTGGCTTAGTAATTATAAATCCCAGGTTCAAGTCCGGATCGGGATAAGAATGATTAATGTTTTCCCATATTATAATAGGCTTATTTGGTTATATATATATATATATATATATATATATATATATATATATATATATATATATATATATATATATATATATATATATATATATATATATTGAAAAAAAGGGGCCTACTGTAGTGAGCGAATGGAAATATAATTGCAAATGTAGGAGAAAGAAATAGCAATACCATAATAAGGGAACATGTGCAAATTAGGAGGTACTTCATGCACAAAAAGATAGAGAAACCATTGCTAAGGAGTAATTAAAAAAGGAAAACAAAGGAAGTTCTCTTTTCTGTAAATGTTGCTCTAACTGGTGTCATGGCTTAAGCAGTTCTTGTGCAAAACATTCACTCTGTCGCAATAATACTACTACAGTTCTCACTGCAGTTTCAGAAGAACTAATTTCAATTTTATTTTTATTCTCTGTAACTATTCGAAATGAGCACACTAAAGGTGATGCAGTTTTTTTTGGGGGGGGTGAAATACGGTAGAATAAGAGAGAAATTCATGATGGAAGTTGCAGAAAACTGGAAGGTATGCAATACCTCTGACCTCAATCAGCGTAAGAAGAGAATGAAAACAACGAAGTTATTTTTCGTACAAAAATAAATAACTATATGCCAAAACCAAAACTATTCGCCTTGATATTTCGTAGCAAAATGTCTGTGATTCAGATTTTTATCTCACTTATGCGGTACTCTAACATTTCTTGCAATATGTAAGTAACATGGAACTCCGCAAATATACACTGAAAAAAGGGTCATATTACTGTACAAGAGTTCTACAGTTCTATAATTCATCAGTAAAATAAAGAAATTTTATCTCCAAAATAATTACCCATCAAATATGCACCAAATAATTCCTTACTCCTACAGATTCCTCTCCCAATGAATTGTGTGGGTCCCTTGAAGACCTCATCAGCTTCCTAGAATATTTAATCGCAAGAAGGAATTTTCAATTACTTGAGATCATCTCACAGGAAAGTAGTTCAAAGGCTTCCCATAGAAACTATTAGGTGTGAAAGGTTCAAAGGTTGTCTGATTGGAAGGTTAAAAGTTCCACATAAGTAGCAAATACCAGGCTTATTGTTCAGCAAATGAAGCAATGACCGCAATATGTATTCCTTATATATAGATAATGGAAGAGACATGCAGAAAGAACTGTAACTATCTTAAAGTCTTTTGTCCCCATGGAAGTAAATATAATTTAGAGTATGTACAATGGATTAGGCAGCGATAAGTTACCAACGGGTTCCCTCTATACTTAAAACAGTGAAAGGTATGTATATCACGTGCTTCGTAACTGTAGTCCCTGGTCTAACTTCTTCTTTCCGCTTTCCTGTAAGACCCCTTCTCTGCCTCAGCTCATTTCTCCCACTATCTATTTTTATCTCACCTACCATAGTGCTCAAAGACCTCATCTCCTTTACCGTTAATTTATTCTGTTCGTTCTCTTGTGTTCCATATCTCTACTCCAAAAAATGCCGTCGGCATAATTCCTTCTCAGTGTACTATTCTCTTTGAATTCAATCCTGAATACTTATATTTTATCTCACTTTTCATCCCAAATAAACATTTACTACCTTTCATCACCAACCTATATCATTGCCTTCCTTCTCTCAAATACCTTTACAAAACTTAGTCACAAGCTTCTTCACTTCTTCCTCAAATTTAGCTACAAGTACCATGTTTTTCGAAAATAGATGATGCAATTTTTTATAATCTTCCCTTATCTATGCTCATTCCAAAGCTTTTCGTTACTTCTCTCACCACTCCATCCATTATGAATACTTACTTAAATTTATGAATAAGTAAGTAATTAGATTAATCATATGATGAAATTATACTATGGATATCTGAATTCACAGTTGTATCGAGACTGATGTTTTGAGTAACAAAACTGATAGGTTAAAAATATAAGCTTTCACTCTAACCTTCAAACACAGTCTTTTGCTCGAATTTTTTTATCATTTACAGACTCTCTCTCTCTCTCTCTCTCTCTCTCTCTCTCTCTCTCTCTCTCTCTCTCTCTCTCTCTCTTGAACTGAATGCCATCTTGGATGCCGTGACTCTCCTTGTTCGACGACGAGTGAATGGGGTAATAATTTGTGACTCCCAATCGGCCCTACAAGCCCTATCCTCGCCAAGACCTATCTGTGGCCGTGCTGTGGGAAATATACTATGTCGCCTCGCAGCCGCTCGGGATGCTTCTCTTGTTGTGTCATTTGTGTGGACTCCATCCCACATTGGGCTGACTGGCAACGACACAGCGGATCGTCTTGCCAAGGCGGCCTGTATGCTGGATGGGCATGCTGTGGACGCTGAGCCCTCCCTCCGATGCCTACGTAACATCATCTACTCAGCTGGGTTTGCCATGACGGTCCAGCGCAGGGACACGGAGAGGGCCAACAGTGTGTCCATACAGCACCATGATCACTTCCTTCACAGTCGCTACAAGTATCGCAGACGCGGGTTAATGGTGCGGAAAAACAATGTAGTTAGTGCTCGGCTCAGAATGGGGTATCGGCCTTTATGGCAGGTCTCCCAGACTCTAGATATGCCACAGTACACCTCCTGTACATTATGCGACCGAACTAATGCTAACACTCTTGACCACTATTGTCTTCAGTGCCCCGCAGTGAGAGATGTTTTACCACGAGGTCAGAACTTAATACAGATCTGCTCATTTTTACTTAATGATGACAACCTTGATGTTATTCTTGCTCGTTTTCCTCACTTTGGTGGCCATTAATTATATTGAATTATACATATATTTTCTGTATGTTGCTATATAATTCTGTTTGAGCATTCTGCGTTTCTCTGAGCTTTACTTTTGCATATAATGTACTCTGTGCTGCCATTCTGTGAGTTGTCTGTTAGTATGCAGCAATGTTTTATCAATATGTACACCTCCCTGTAAACCATGTTCAATTCTTGATTTTATATCCATTTGAAGCATTATTTGTATGAACTCATGTAATGTCTGACGCCTTGGCGCAATAAATTAATAAAATAAAACAAATAATCTCTCTCTCTCTCTCTCTCTCTCTCTCTCATATACACCGACCTCGAAGGACTTCTATCCCCCCTTGCAGAGACAGTTAGCTCTGGAGACTATCGCTGATGTATCCACGTCTGTCCCTGCAGCACACCACATCTATGTTGATGGTTCTGTGCAAGCAGATGGGAGGGCGGCATGTGCTGTGTTTTCCCCCACCATGGAGCCGCCTGTGCCGGCTGATTCATGGATTGGCCGTAGACTACCCACCTCGTCGAGCTCCACCTACTGTGAACTGAATGCCATCTTGGATGCCGTGACTCTCCTTGTTCGACGACGAGTGAATGGGGTAATAATTTGTGACTCCCAATCGGCCCTACAAGCCCTATCCTCGCCAAGACCTATCTGTGGCCGTGCTGTGGGAGATATACTATGTCGCCTCGCGGCCGCTCGGGATGCTTCTCTTGTTGTGTCGGTTGTATGGACTCCATCCCACATTGGGCTGACTGGCAACGACACAGAGGATCGTCTTGCCAAGGCGGCCTGTATGCTGGATGGGCACGCTGTGGACGCTGAGCCCTCCCTCCGATACCTACGTAACATCATCTACTCAGCTGGGGTTGCCATGACGGTCCAGCGCAGGGACACGGAATGGGCCAACAGTGTGTCCATACAGCACCATGATCACTTTCTTCACAGTCGCTACAAGTATCACAGACGCGGGTTAATGGTGCGGAAAAACAATGTAGTTAGTGCTCGGCTCAGAATGGGGTATCGACCTTTATGGCAGGTCTCCCAGACTCTAGATATGCCACAGTACACCTCCTGTAAATTATGCGACCGTCCTAATGCTAACACTCTTGACCACTATTGTCTTCAGTGCCCCACAGTGAGAGATGTTTTACCACGAGGTCAGAACTTAATACAGATCTGCTCATTTTTACTTAATGATGACAACCTTGATGTTATTCTTGCTCGCTATCCTCACTTTGGTGGCCATTAATTATATTGAATTATACATATATTTTCTGTATGTTGCTGTATAATTCTGTTTGTGCATTCTGCGTTTCTCTGAGCTTTACTTTTGCATATAATGTACTCTGTGCTGCCATACTGTGAGTTGTGTGTTAGTATTCAGCAATGTTTTATCAATGTGTACACCTCCCTGTAAACTATGTTCAATTCTTGGTTTTGTATCCATTTGAAGCATTATTTGTATGAACTCATGTAATGTCTGACGCATTGGCGCAATAAATTAATAAAATAAAATAAAATAATCTCTCTCTCTCTCTCTCTCTCTCTCTCTCTCTCTCTCTCTCTCTCTCTCTCTCTCTCTCTCTCCTCTCTCTCTCTCTCTCTCTCTCTCTCTCTCTCTCTCTCTCTCTCTCTCTCTCTTCAGTAGCTCAGCAGCAATTCTCAGTTTCTTTTCTACATCTTTTAAGGTAGTTACAGCAGCGAAATATTTCAGTGGGGGACTATCAGCAACACTTATACGGCTGTCATATTCAGCTAGCTGGGAGAGTTCAAGAAAAAACTCTCTCTCTCTCTCTATCTATCTATCTAGTCATAGTCATAGTCATAGATTTTAATGCCAAATATTTAGTATACATACAGGAATAAATATGTACATTATAGTCAGAGGCACTAGCTGCTGAGCAAGAGCTCCTTGGCAGGCAGTTTAATATACATTTCACATAACTTAAAGTATGACGGCAATAGTTAACAATAGCTCCAAAATAGCAATCTCATACTTATCTTGTAATAAAACAAAACAGTAGCCTGACCTTAACCTGGACATAATGATACACCAATACTGTATTAATTATTAATCAACAGCTGCTTGATTTTGCCTAGTAAATAAATGCTGTTTGAGTTTCTTTTTAAATAAAGTTGTGCCAGTTATTGTTTTTAAATCTTCTGGTAATGCATTCCAACATTTTTGGCCAAAACAGTGAATAGAAAATTTGTACAAGGTTGTTCTCTGCTGTGGACATATCAAATTTATATTGTTACCTCTGGTTCCATGGTTGTGTTGAATAAATCTAAATAATTTTCTGATATCATTAACATCACTATGTATAATAATAAGACAGAAATATTGCATCAAGTAATTAAATTTAAGCAAGTTTAGCTCCTTGAATAAAGAGGAAGTTGAGTCATATTTTCCACTGTATGTAATAGTTCTGATCAGTCTTTTCTGAGCTACAAATTCATTCCTTACAATTGAAGGCCAAGTACAACCCCAGATGGACAAACAGTATATAATATGAGGATAACACAGGGAATAGTATATGCTTTTTAAGGCCTCATTTGTTAGGTTATGGCGAATTTTATACGAAATTCCACACGTCTTGGACAGTTTTGTGCAGACAGATTGAATGTGATATTTCCAACTTAAATTTTCATCAATAATTACTCCCAAAAATTTCCTACAAGCAACTCTTTTAATTCATACCCATTCATATTAACTTGACCAATATTGTGTACTACAGATCTATTTTGAAATAAGATATAGTTAGTTTTGGAAACATTTAGCTTTAATTTATTAACAGAGACCCAGTTGTTATTTTTTCTAGTTCACTACTTAAAACGGAATGCAGGTGGTCAAGGTTATTATCATGCAAGAGAAGGTTGGTTTCATCTGCATAAAGAATATATTTGAATTTATTACTGGCATTGGAAATATCATTTATATGAACTAAAAATAACAGTGGGCCCAGTATTGATCCCTGTGGTACTCCCCTCTCAATAGTTTGCAACAAAGATGCTTTCCCATTACAATATACGGCTTGTTTTCTATTTTTCAAGTAGCTCTTAAATAACTGTAATGGTGTTCCCTTAATACCCACACAAGTTAGTTTTTCTATTAGTATATCATGGTCTAATGAGTCAAACGCTTTGGACAAGTCTAGGAAAACCCCTGCAACAAAGTTTTTATTTTTCAGATTTTGATAAACATCACTTGTAAAGTTCATTATTGCTTTTTCAGTGGTCTTATTATTACGGAATCCGTATTGATTTCGGATAATAGGTTGAACTTTTCAAAGAATTCTTTAAGTCTATGAACATTCGCTTTTCAAACACTTTACTTAAGGACGGTAAGATAGATATAGGTCTATAGTTATTTTCATCATCTACAGTGCCTGACTTAAATATAGGTATTACTTTAGCACTTTTTAGTTTGTCTGGAAAACATCCTTGCTGAAAACATAAATTGATTATGTGGGTAAGTGGGGAACCAATGTAATGGGCAGTGACCTGGAGTAGTTTTGATGGAATTTCATCTTATCCCGACG
>JAXCGZ010021266.1:50000-61157 GCA_037179515.1 Halocaridina rubra | reverse complement strand
TACTACACTATTTCAAAGTCATGACACACAATATAAAAGTTCGGTTCACAAGGATGCCCGCTTGGGAAAAGTAATTTTATAGCTTTTTGTATCTATATATGTACATGAGTATGTATGTATGTATGTATGTATGTATGTATGTATGTATGTAATTACCTAATTGTGCTTACGAAAAAGATCCCCATGCTCGTAACTTCCCGTCTCCTGGTCGGCTCCATTTTTGTACTTAGTGATACTTATCATACTTGTCCTTAAAACTATGGATTGAGGTAGCATTATATAACTCCTAGCTTAGTAAAATTTCAGTCATCAACTACAGGAACTCTTACGCTATAAAAATACTTCCTTACATCCTGCAAAGAAGTTTTTTACTATGTTTCAAACTATGACCTCTAGTTCTAATGCCAGCCATACTAAATATCGATCCCTATCCACTCTCTCATAACCATGCAGGAAATAAAAAACCGTAACCATATTCCCCCTCATTCTTCTAGACTTGAGTGATGGTAAGTCTAATTCCCTAAGCCTCTCCTCATAAATGAGATTGCGTATTTCTAGCACCAGTTTCGTGGCATGTCTTGGAACTTCTTCCAGCTTAATTATGTGGTTTTCAAGTGTGGATTCCAAAAGGGGACTGCATATTCAAGGTTTGGTCTCACATAGGTTACATAAATATTTCTGTACATATCCTTGTCCACTTGCCTGAAGACTACCCTTACATTTGCTAAGGAAGCGTTTGCTGCCCTTACTATGCCATTTAAATGAATTTCCAAGGACAAATCTACCGGTGTGTTTACTCCTAGATCTCTCTCATTCTCTGTCTCTTGTAGTTCTGCTCCTGCTATTGGGTATTCAAGCTTGGGCCTTCTCGCACTAGTACCCATTCTCATTACCTTACATTTAGAAGTACTGAATTTCATTAGCCACTTTTCTGACCAGTCATCTGCAAACATATTCAAGAATAAATTTACAGACTCCGGTAGATCATTTACGTATACAAGGAACATAAGTGGCCATAAAATTGAACCCTTTGGAACTCCACTACTAACCCTCCTCCATCAGGCGCAGAGTGTACTACTCTAACCCTCTGCTCCCTTCCTTCTTGGTAAGTTTTTATCAATTCCAAGACATTTCACCTATTCTCGTCATTGCTTGAAGCTTCTTTGTAAGTCTACTGTGTGGGACCGTATCAAATGCCTTCTGGTGGTCTAGGAATATGCAATCCGCCCAGCCTTATCTTTCCTGTAAGATTCGGCTTACCTCATCAAATGTATGTATGTATATATGTATGTATGTATGTATGTGTAATTACCTAATTGTAATTACACAACTGTGCTTACGGAAAAGGGTACTATGCTCGTAACTTTCCGTTTCCTGGTCAGCTCCACTTTTATATGTAAAGATACTTATCATATTTGTACTTAAAACAATGAGTGCAGTTAGCATTTACTACTTCCTTGGTTAGCGAATGCCAATCATCAATTATATTTACACTAAAAAAGTACTTCCTTTCATCCTGCAAAGAAGTTTCTAATGAAGATTCCAACTCTGATCTCTAGTTTTATAAAAAGCCATATCTAAATATCGCTGCTTATTCAAGGCCAAAGCTTGAGTATGCAGCACCGTTTTAGAATTCACTCTTGAAAAAGCATATAAATAAGCTGGAAAAACTTCAAATACATGCTACGAAACTGGTACCAGAGGTACGCAATCTTAATCGTGAGGAGAGTCTGAGGAAATTAGACTTACCCTTACTTGAAGATAGAAGAAAGATGGGGGATATGGTGACAGATTTTAAATTCCTTCATTGCTATGACAGAGTGGATAGGAAGTGATACTTTTATATGGCTGGTGTAAGAGCTAGAGGTTATAGTTTGAAACTTTGCAAGAAACTTCTCTACAGGATGTAAGGAAGTATTTTTTAGTGTAAGAATAGTTGATGATTGGAATTCGCTAAGCAAGGAGGTACATAATGCTAATTGAAATCATAGTTTTAAGGCCAAATATTATAAGTATCACATTTGGAGATAAGTATAAAATTGGAACGACCAGGAGACAAGGAGATACGAGCACAGAGCTTTTTGCCGTAAAAATAATTAGGTAAATACATAACACATACATACATACATACATAAATACATACATACATACATACATTATATACATATATATATATATATATATATATATATATATATATATATATATATATATATATATATATATATATATATATATATATATATATATATATATACATTTTAACAAGAATATCAAATCATTACAAACAGACTATAAGGACACCACTGATCTATTCAAACACTAACAAATGCAGAGAGAAGAAAAGATAAGATAAGAGAGAGAAGAGAAGAGAGAGCAGGAAAGAGAAGCAAGAGCAGGGAAGAGAGGGAAGAGAAGAGAGAGAAGAGAAGAGAGAGAAGAGAGAAGAGATTGAGGAGAAAGATGAGAGAGAAGAGAGAGAAGAGAGAGAGAGAGAGAGAGAGAGAGAGAGAGAGAGAGAGAGAGAGAGAGAGAGAGAGAGAGAGAGAGAGAGAGAGAGTCTTGGCGTTACGCATCTACATACTTTATGCTCTTATTCCTAAAAAAATATATTGGCACAGAAAGAAACACCAGATGCCATATATCGCATGATATCGGAGCTAAATACTACCACTGCTACTACTGTTACTACTGTTATTATTATTATTATTATTATTATTATTATTATTATTATTATTATTATTATTATTATTATTATTATTATTATTATTGATAAAAACTAATAATAATCATCATCATCATAATAATAATAACTGAAGAGTTTCGGACAGAAGATAGTCCTAAGGGACAGAAGGTAGCCGGGACCAAATTACGTGTGGCTAATGATAGCAGCGCCAGAGAATGCCACTACCCCATGCTAGAGCTCTCTTACCCCACCCTAGTGATCCTAACGTTCCAGTTTCCTAAAGGAAATATTTCTTTTGCTTTACTGAGTCTTTTCCTCTATCCCCCATTACCTCCAACGAGAGGACAAGTCCTCATAGTCTGCAGCCAGGGGACGCCATCGCCCAGCCTTAGCGAAGAGCAATTAGCCACAAGGATATGCTCTAAACAGATTAAGTGATGCAGTTTCTTGGTTGTTTCTTCACTTTCGCTCTTCCATTATTTTTTCTGTTATTTGTTTTGAATTCCAGTATTTTCCCTATGGTTTTCAGTACATATAAATAAACTTAGTAAAAAAATATAGAAATACTCTACTACACAAATTATCATATAAATATATAAATTAAGTATAGTTTATAAGTTAGATTAAATAAAAGTCCTAATAAGACGAATTTTAACAATAATAATTATATTATTTTATAAAAATAATAAATACTAAAAATATGTTTGATAAAAATGGGCTTGTAATAAAATAGCTGCAACAATAATTAAATTGAAAAATTTTATCCTTGCAGAAGTCAATTTTAAGTATCTGGAGCATATCAAGGAATGATCTAGCCATTCTAGTGGATGCGGAGGTAAGTCATAGAGTGAAGGATATGACTAAGTGTCTTCGTCTTAGTCTTTTCTTTGTGCCCTGGCCCTTATTGATGAGGGCAATTTTCTTGCCTGTCCTGGTGTCACACTCATAAAAGGATGTGGGTTGAAAAGTGTGATGAGAAATAGGTATATGGGAATGAATGCGAAGAGAAGGATATATGGTGTGATTGTGCCGACTGCATTGTTTGGATCAGAGACTTGGAATGTAAGAGAGGATGAAAAGAACAAGTTGAATATAATGGAAATGGGGTGTCTGAAAAGTATGATTGGTGTATCTAGAATAGATAAAGAAAGAAATGAGATTGTCAGGCAGAGAACGGGTGATATGGTTAGGACACTGGGTAAGGATGATGACGAACGGATAATGAAGTCAGTGTTGGAGTGTTGAAGTGGTTGGAGTTATGACAAGCAGAAGACTTGAAATGAGATGGATGGATGGGGTGAAAAGGGCATTGGATGCACATGGAATGTCAGTGGAGCAGGGAAGAAAGCGTGCAAGATATAGGAATAAGTGGAGGAAAATCTTGTATAGGTGACACGGGCCAAAGTGATTTCTCATACCTGCTAGCTCACTGAATGTGATGGACGGGTATGAGGGGAGCTGCTATATGCTGAAGCATTGGGGGTAAACCGGATGTGGTTGGCGTGCCTCAAAGTAGAATATACTTGCCCACGTACCTTGTGGATAGCTGAAGCAGTGTGGCAGGTGGAAATGTAGCAACTCTATATCCCAAGGAGTTTAGATGAGTAGTTGTGGTATGTGTGGATCGTTGTGAATGCGCGTTTCTTGGCTCGGCCACCCCACTTACAAAGGAGAATATGGTCATGTATATGTCTATGTATTAGATAAGAAGACGAAGAATAATCAACGCTGACGACTACGAGTGGAAGAAGAAGGAGGAGAAGAAAGAGGAGGAAGAGGGGGAGTAGGTGGAGGAGGCGGAAGAGGAGAAGGAGGAGGAGGGAGAGGAGAAGGAAAGAGAAGAGGAGGAGGAGGAGGAAGAGCAGGCGAAATAGGAGGAGGAGAAGGAGGAAGAGAGGAGAAGGAGGAGGAGAAGAAGAAGAAAAGAAGAAGAAGAAGAAGAAGAAGAAGAAGAAGAAGAAGAAGAAGAAGAAGAAGAAGAAGGCAAATCTTCTTAGCGAGCAAGTTACGAGAGGCTCCCTAAAAAGAGGTTGTGGGAGACACTTAATACGTAAATTTGGCGCGGGTTTGAGGACTCTATCCAGCAGTAAAAGACGCGGTAAAAAGACACAATACACGGTACAAAATTCCCTAGAGAGTAACAGCTTCAAAATCTACTATGGAGCAATGGAGAACTTACATTTTACTAGCATTTATATATTTTTTTCTGCTTGTCTGTCAGCGATTTGTCTGCCGAGTTTTCGTTGTTATTGCCAATTGACAAGCATAGGCTACTATGAAACGTTTCCAGCTTGACACTGCATATGTGCCCGAGTGTATTTATTTGTTTTTATTAGGCATCACTGTACTTGTTTCACTTGTTTGATCGGCAGATTTCGGTAAAGTCAACCAATATATATATATATATATATATATATATATATATATATATATATATATATATATATATATATATATATATATATATATATATATATATATATATATATATATATATATGGACCGTGGTGGCTTAGTAGCACAGCGCACGAGTCAGAAAATTTAACACTCTGATATAGGCGGGTCCGATCCCGCCACATGGGGAGTTACGAAGGGTATCCAGCTTAAATCTTCCAGCTCCAACCTGTTTGTTTCCGCAATATTCGAAGGGGGATTAACAGTGGAACATAGTTGCAAAAAGAATAAAATGCATGTGTGCACATAAGCATACACACACATGACCATATACATACATACATACATATATATATATATATATATATATATATATATATATATATATATATATATATATATATATATATATATATATATATATATATATATGTATGTATGTATGTATGTATGTATGTATGTATGTATGTATGTATATATATATATATATATATATATATATATATATATATATATATATATATATATATATATATATATATATATAAATATATATATATATATATATATATATATATATATATATATATATATATATATATATATATATATATATATATATATATATATATATATATAGAGAGAGAGAGAGAGAGAGAGAGAGAGAGAGAGAGACACGCAGACAGACAGAGACAGACTGACAGACACACAGACAGACAGACAGACAGGCAGAAAGTGAAAATATATAGCATCTGGAGGTTTACATATAAATATATATATATATATATATATATATATATATATATATATATATATATATATATATATATATATATATATATATATATATATATATATATATATATTTATACACACACACATACAGAGGGAGATAGATAGATAGATAGATAGATATACAGAGAGAGAGAGAGAGAGAGAGAGAGAGAGAGAGAGAGAGAGAGAGAGAGAGAGAGAGAGAGAGAGAGAGAGAGAGGGAAGTTAACATCTAGAGGTTTACTGATGTTTCTTTACCTACAAAAATAGGTGGGTGTCTCCTCAGATACAAATTCGAATTTTCCTTCAAGTAGACTTTTGTTTTGCATTTTTTTCCCTCAAATTACTAAAGTCAAATTTTAAGTTAGGATGTGTGTTACCAGAAAGATAAATTGAGTAACTAAATAGTACTTATATGAAGATATAGAAATTCTGTGTGAAGCTTAAATAAAAGCTTTTCTCTCTTTTTTTTTATCTTTCTCTTCTTCTTCTTTCTATATTCTGTGAAAGGGAAAACATGAAAATGAGGCCATCCCTGTCCCAAACCCCCCACCCATGGGTTGGGGAGGGATGATAGAGGATCTCCATGGGATGTAGCAGCAGCAGGATGAGTAGCTATTAGGAGATTAAAACAGATAATCAAGGATTTACAGGCAATGGTTATAAGCATTGATGATAAAATTCGGAATATAGATAGAGAACTGAAAGAGAATGAAACACTCAGAGAGAATATAAGATATTTGGAAGAACAAATAAAGCACAAGGGCAGGAGAGAAAAGAACTAGAAAAACGAATAAAGAAGCTGGAAGGGGAAAAGAGTGAACTAGAAACCAGAATTTCTAAACAAGAAAATAGCAACAAACAGCTGAATGACAACCTAAATGAATTAGATGTTAGTTCACTGCTCTCCTCTGAGAGAGATGAGATTGCAGCTTGGAATGTCCAGATTAAGGCAAACATTGAACAGTTTATAAAAGTTTCAGGAGCTGAATAATGAACATGATGCCATGAAAAGTTCATTTGCTGATGTACTAAAGGGAAATGTGGCAGTAAAAGAGGCTGTGAAGGTGGTGACACTGGAAAACATACAAACAGTTGACTATAAAGAAATAGCAATCAAAAAAATGAAAGACGTTGTGATGGAAAGGGCAAATCCAATGATTAAACAGGCACTTGATAAAGAGATAACAGTGGTAATCTCAGGCATAAGTGAATCCCAGGAGCCAACATGGCAGGGGAGACTTGAAGAAAATAAAGCTAGGGTTGTAGACCTGGTAAGAAAGCTTGGAGTAGTTTGTGGTCCTGAGGATATTGTAAACATTCACCAACTAGGCAAATATTCGAGGGAGGGAAAGCAGAGACCAACAAAAGTAACCTTTGAGAGAGGGGAAAGATGTAGAGAAATATTGATGAGGAAAAAAGTCTAAAAGACTTTTAAGAAATCAAAGAAGTGTTCATTAGATGATACATAACACAGGGAGAGATGGAAAAGATCAAAACTTGTTGCAAGAGGCAGGGTAGGTTAAATTAGGAAAGAAATGAAAAAGAGAAGAAAAATTTTTATTTCAGAGTTCTTCCAGACAAAGAGGAGATAAAGAAGATAATGACAAAAAATCAGGGGATGGGGCCTCATTAAGATTGTTATACACAAATGCCGATGGATTAGCTGGTAAGGCAGTAGAATTAAAAGATAGGATTCACAACAGTAAGGCAGATATAGTAGCAATTACAGAGACTAAGTTGAGTGAGGACATAAACAGTGTCACAGTTTTCCTAAGGGCTTCAGAATATTAAGGGTTGAAAGATCTGAGAGGACTGGTGGAGGGATAGCACTGCTCATAAGTGAGAGGATTCAGGTTGAAGAGCTAAACTTGGCTATAGAAAGTGAGTTCAATGAATTTCTTGTTGCTTGCATAAATACTGGGTCAGAGAGCATTATATTAACTGATGTATATAAACCACTAAGGAACCAACATAAGCTAAAAGTTTATGAGGAAAGTCATATAGGTACTATTGAAGTCATAAACTCAGTTGTTAACAGGGCACGGGAGAGAAAATGTAGGATTTTGATTATGGGAGATTTTAATCATAAATAGATAGATTGGATAAATCTTGAGTCACACAGTGGTGAGGACTCTTTCGGGGCAAGATTCCTAGATTGCGTACAAGGGAATTTCCTACACCAACATGTAATGGAACCAACTAGGGCCAGGGTTGAGGATGAGCCATCACTACTTGATCTAGTATTCACAGATAACGTGTTGGATATTGAAGAACTTGAGTATAAACCACCAATTGGAAAGACTGACCACTGTGTACTGTTGATGGAGTATATCATTGAGAATACTTTGCCTGAGAGTAGAGGCACTGAGGACAAGAGGAGGAACTATCCTAAAGGAGATTACATCAAAATGAATGAGCTTTTTGCAGTTATTGACTGGAGAACCTTTTTTTACAACAAGTCTATACAAGAAAAGTACGACATCTTTTGTGAGACATATGGGAAGATAGTAGATTGCTGCATACCTGTCACCAAAGTAGGTGTAATTCATGCCAGAGAGAAATGGTTCGATAATGAGTGTAAAAGAGCTAAGGAGTGGAGAGACAAATGCTGGAAAAGGTATAGGAGGAGAACAAACATTAATGCCTGGAAAACCTACAAAAGAGAAAGAAATGATTACCTTAGTAAAAGAAGAGAGGCAGAGAGAGACTATGAAAGGGACGTCACCAGGAAGGCTAAAGAAAATCCCAAACTTTTCCACAGCTTTATCAGAGGAAAACTGAAGGTAAAAAAACAAGTTTTAAGGCTAAAGAGAGCTGATTGAAGCATCATTGAGGCGGATGAAGAGATCTGCAAAGAATTGAACAAGGAGTTGCAATCAGTATTTACAGTAGAAAGTTCTCCATCATCTCAGATTACAGAGTTAGAAGCTAAAGGGCCGGTATTAGAGAACATCAGCCTTTCAGCCACAGATGTATGCAAAGTGCTGATGGATTTAGGTGTCCATAAAGCTACAGGTCTTGATGATATATCCCCTCATGTACTTAAAAAATGCGCAAACTCAATATCACTGGCACTAAGTATCATATTTAAAAAGTCACTGGAATCAGGGGAGATTCTAAGATGCTGGAAACAAGCAAACGTGGTACCTATCTTAAAAAAGGGAAGGAGGGATACGGCTTTAAATTATAGACCAAGTGCAAGAAGGCCCAAGTTTGACTACTTGGTGGCAGGAGTCGAACTTCAAGAGGCAGAGAATGAGAGAGATCTAGGAGTAAGCATACTGGCCGATTTGTCTCCAGAAATGCATATAAATGGAATAGTAAGGGCAGCATATGCTTTCTTAGCAAATGTAAGGATAGCCTTCAGGCACATGGACTAGGAAATGGTCACAAATATTGATGTAAACTATGTGAGGCCAAAACTTGTATATGCAGCCCCCTTTTGGAATCAGCACTTGAAAAAGCACGTAGCTAAGCTTGAAAAAGTTCAAAGACATGCCACGAAACTGGTGCCAGAAATACGCAATCTCAGTTATGATGAGAGGCTGAGGGAATTAGACTTACCATCACTCGAAGCTAGAAGATAGAGGGGGGGTATGGTAACAGTCTTTAAATTCCTTCATGGTTATGATAGAGTGGATAGGGATCGATATTTTTATATGGCTGACACTAGAACTAGAGGTCATAGTTTGAATCTTTGTTTGAAAACTTCTTTGCAGGGAGTAAGGAGGTACTTTTTTTTTAGTGTAAGAGTAGTTGATAATTGGAATTGGCTAAGCGAGGAGGTAGTTAATGCTATCTCAATCCATAGTTTTAAGGACAGGTACGATAAGTATCACAAAGTACAAAATGGAACCGATGAAGAGACGGGAAGATACGAGCTTGTGGCTCTTTCCCGTAAGCGCAATTAGGTAATTTCACACACACACACACACACACACACACACACACACACACACACACACACACACACACACACACACACACATGTAATGAAATGACTACCTAAGTAAAAGGAGAGAGGCAGAGAGAGACTATGAGAGGGACATCACCAGGAAGGCTAAAGAAAATCCCAAGCTTTTCCACAGCTTTATCAGAGGAAAACTGAAGGTAAAAGAACAGGTTTTAAGGCTAAAGAGAGCGGATGGAAGAATCACTGAGGCGGATGAAGAGATCTGCAAAGAATTGAACAAGGAGTTTCAGTCAGTATTTACAGCAGAAAATACCCCACCCCCTCAGATTGCAGTGATAGAAGCCCAAGGGCCGTTATTAGAGAACATCAACCTTACAGCCACAGAGGTATGCAAAGCGCTGATGGATTTAGATGTTCATAAAGCTACAGGTCCTGATGACATATCCCCTCATGTGCTTAAAAAATGCGCAAACTCAATATCAGTGGCACTAAGTATCATATTTAAAAAGTCACTGGAGTCAGGGGAGATTCCAAGATGCTGGAAACAAGCAAATGTGATACCTATCTTCAAAAAGGGAAGGAGGGATACGGCTCTGAACTATAGACCAGTTTCCTTGACCAGTATAGTTTGCAAAGTTATGGAGAAACTACTAAGGAAACATATCTCTCTTCACTTGGAATCCTTCAACTTTTTGTCAATGAGGCAACATGGCTTCAGAGAAGGTAGATCAAGAGTAACAAACTTATTAGAATTTTATGATGAGGTAAGCCAAATCTTACAGGAAAGAGAGGGCTGGGCAGATTGCATATTCCTAGACTTCCAGAAAGCGTTTGACACTGTTCAACATGGGAGACTTATTAGGAAGCTGCAATCAATGGCTAGAATAGGTGGAAATGTTTTGGAATGGATAAAAACTTACTTAGAAGGAAGGGAACAGAGGGTTAGAGTAAGACACTCAGTGTCTGAATGGAGAAGAGTTAGTAGTGGAGTTCCACAGGGTTCAGTTTTAGGGTAACTTTTTTTCCTTGTATATGTAAATGACCTACCAGAGTCTGTAAATTCATTCATGAATATGTTTGCAGATGATGCAAAGATTGTGAAGAAAGTAAAAAACGAGAACAATGGTAGAGAACTTCAGGAGGATCTAAATAATCTGCATGAGTGGTCAGAAAAGTGGCTAATGAAATTCAGTACTTCAAAATGTAAGGTAATGAGAATGGGTACAAGTGCAAGAAGGCCCAAGCTTGACTACTCGGTGGCTGGAGTACAACTTCAAGAGACAGAAAATGAGAGAGATCTAGGAGTAAACATACTGGCAGATTTGACTCCAGAAATACATATAAATGGCATAGTAAGGGCAGCATATGCATTCTTATCAAATGTAAG
>JAXCGZ010021266.1:42500-45000 GCA_037179515.1 Halocaridina rubra | reverse complement strand
GGTGATGTCCCTTTCATATTCTCTCTCTGCCTCTCTTCTTTTACTAAGGTAATAATTTCTTGTTCTTTAATAGGCTTGCCAGGCATTTATGTTTTTTCTCCTCCTATACCTTTTCCAGAATTTGTATCTCCACTCCTTAGCTCTTTTACACTCATTATCGAACCATTTCTCTCTGGCATAAATTGCACCTACTTTGGTGACAGGTATGCAGCAATCTACTATCTTCCCATATGTCTCACAAAAGATGCCGTACGTTACTTGTACAGATTTGTTGTAAAATAAGGTTCTCCAGTCAATAACTGCAAATAGCTCATTCATTTTGATGTAATCTCCTTTAGGATAGTTCCTCCTAATGTTCTCAGTGCTTCTACTCTGAGGCAGAATATCTTCAATGATATACTCCATCAACAACACACAGTGGTCACTCTTTCCAATTGGTGGTTCATACTCAATTTTTTCAATATTCAACACGTTATCTGTGAATACTTGATCAAGTAGTGATGGCTCGTTCCCACCCCTGGCCCTCGTTGGTTCCATTACATGTTGGTGTAGGAAATTCCCTTATATGCAATCTAGGAATCTTGCCCTGAATGAGTCCTCATCACTGTGTGGGTCAAGATTTATCCAATCTATCTCTTTATGATTAAAATCTCCCATAATCAAAATCCTACATTTTCTCTTCCGTGCCATGTTAACAACTGAGTTTATGACTTCAATAGTACCTATATGATTTTCATCATAAACTTCAAGCCTATTCTGGTTCCTTGATGGGTTATATACAACAGTTATTATAATGCTCTCTGACTCAGTATTTATGCAAGCAAGAAGAAATTCCTAAAACTCACTTTCTAGAGCCAAGTTTATTTCTTCAACCTGAAACCTCTCACTTATTAGCAGTGCTATCCCTCCACCAATCCTCTCAGATCTTTCAACCCTTAATATTCTGAAACCCTTAGGAAAAACTGTGACACTGTTTATGTCCTCACTCAACCTAGTCTCTGTAATTGTTACTATATCTGCCTTACTGTTGTGAATCCTATCTTTTAATTCTACTGCCTTACCAGCTATTCCATCAGCATTTGTGTATAACAATCTTAATGATTCCCCATCCCCTGATCTTCTATCATCATCTTCTTTATCTCCCCTTTGCCTGGAAGAGCTCTGAAATGAAAATTTCTCTTCTCTTCTTCATTTCTTTCCTCATTTAACCTTCTTGCCTCGTGCAACAAGTTTTGATCTTTTCCATCTCTTCTTGTGTTCTGTATCATCCAATGAACACTTCTTTGAATTCTTGAAAGTCTTTTAGCTTTTTTCTCATTAGTATTTCTCTACATGTTTCCCCTCTCTCAAAGGTTACTTTTGTTGGTCTCTGCTTTCCCTCCCTCGAATATTTGCCTAGTTGTTGAACGTTTACAGTATCCTCAGGACCACAAACTACTCCAAGCTTTCTTACCAGGTCTACAACCCTAGCTTTATTTTCTTCAAGTCTCCCCTGCCATGTTGGCTCCTGGGATTCACTTATGCCTGAGATTACCACTGTCTTCTCTTTATCAAATATCTGTTTAATTAGTGGATTTGCCCTTTCCATTACAACGTCTTTCATTTTTTCGATTACTGTTTATTTATAGTCAACTGTTTGTATGTTTTCCAGTGCCACCACCTTTTACTGCCACATTCCCCTTTATTGCATCAGCAAAGGAAGTTTTCATGGCATCATGTTCCATATTCAGCTTCTGAAACTCTATTCTAAACTGTTCAATGTTTTCCTTAATCTGGATATTCCAAGCTGCAATCTATCTCTCTCAGAAGAGAGCAGTGAACTAACATCTGATTCATTTAGGTTGTCATTCAGCTATTTGTTGTTACCTTCTTGTTTAGAAATTCTGGTTTCTAGTTCTCTCTTTTCCCCTTCCAGCTTCTTTATATGTTTTTCTAGTTCTTTTCTCATCTGCCCTTGTGCTTTATTTGCTTCCTCCAAATATCTTATTTCCTCTCTTCGTGTTTCATTCTCTTTCATTTCTCTATCCATATTCCGAATTTTATCATCAAGGCCTATAACCATTGCCTCTAAATCCTTGATTTTCTGTTTTAATCTCCTAATAGCTACTCATCCTGCTGCTGCTACATCCCATGGAGATCCTCCTTCATCCTTCCCCAACCCATGGGTTGGGGGGGTTTGGGATAGAGATAGCCTCATTTTCATTTTTTCCCTTTCACAGAATATAGAAAGAAGAAGAGAAAGAGAAAAAAAAGAGAAAAACTATTATTTAAGCTTCACACAGAATTTTTATCTCTTCATATAAGTACTATTTAGTTACTCAATTTATATCTTTTCTGTTAACACACACCCTAACTTAAAATTTGACTTTGGTAATTTGAGGGAAAAAATGCAATACGAAAACAAAAGTCTACTTGAAGGAAAATTCGAATTCGTATATGAGGAGACACTAACCTGTTTCTGATATATATTCTTCTTAACTGATATACTCACTTGTTAACC
>JAXCGZ010021266.1:32500-35000 GCA_037179515.1 Halocaridina rubra | reverse complement strand
GAAATGAAAGAGAATGAAACACTCAGAGAACAAATAAGATCTTTGGAGGAAGCAAATAAAGCACAAGGGCAGGAGAGAAAGGAACTAGAAAAAAGAATAAAGAAGCTGGAAGGGGAAAAGAGTCAACTAGAATCTAGAATTTCTAAACAAGAAGATAAAAAACAAACAGCTAAATGACAACCTTAAGGAATTAGATGTTAGTTCACTGCTCTCTTCTGAGAGAGACGAGATTGCTGCTTGGAATGTCCAGATTAAGGAAAACATTGAACAGTTCAGAAAAGAGTTCCAGGAGCTGAATATGGAAAATGATGCCATGAAAACGTCCTTTGCTGATGCACTAAAGGGGAATGTGGCAGTAAAAGAGGCTGTAAAGGTGGTGGCACTGGAAAACATACAAACAGTTGACTATAAAGAGACAGTAATCGAAAAAATGAAAGACGTTGTGATGGAAAGGGCAAACCCACTCATCAGACAGGCATTTGATAAGGAGAAGACAGTGGTAATCTCAGGCATAAGTGAATCCCAGTTGCCAACATGGCAGGGGAGACTTGAAGAAAATAAAGCTAGGATTGTAGACCTGATAAGAAAGCTTGGAGTAGTATGTGGTCCTGAGGATATTGTAAACATACACCAACTAGGTAAATATTCGAGGGAAGGAAAGTCGAGACCAACAAAAGTAACCTTTGAGAGAGGGGAAACATGTAGGGAAATATTGTTGAGAAAAAAAAAGTCTAAAAGACCTTCAAGAATTCAAAGAAGTGTTCATTAGACAATACAGAACACAATAAGAGATGGGAAAGATCAAAAACTTGTTGCAAGAGGCAAGAAGGTTAAATGATGAAAGAAATGAAGAAGAGAAGAAAAATTTTCGTTACAGAATACTTCCAGACAAAGGGGAGATAAAGAAGATAATGACAGAAGATCAGGGGATGGGGCCTCATTAAGATTGTTATACACAAATGCTGATGGAATAGCTGGTAAGGCAGTAGAATTAAAAGATAGGATTCACAACAGTAAGGCAGATATAGTAGCAATTACAGAGACTAAGTTGAGTGAGGACATAAACAGTGTCACAGTTTTTCCTAAGGGCTTCAGAATACTAAGGGTTGCAAGATCTGAGAGGACTGGTGGAGGGTTAGCACTGCTCATAAGTGAGAGGATTCAAGTTGAAGAAATAAACTTGGCTATAGAAAGTGAGTTCAAGGAATTTCTTGTTGCTCGCATAAATACTGGGTCAGAGAGCATTATAATAACTGTTGTATACAACCCACCAAGGAACCAAAATAGGCTTGAAATTTATGAGGAAAGTCATATAGGTACTATTGAAGTCATAAACTCAGTTGTTAACATGGCACGGGAGAAAAAATGTAGGATTTTGATTATGGGAGACTTTAATCATAAAGAGATAGATTGGATAAATCTTGACCCACACAGTGGTGAGGACTCATTCGGGGCAAGATTCCTAGATTGCGTACAAGGGAATTTCCTACACCAACATGTAATGGAACCAACAAGAGCCAGGGGTGGGGATGAGCCATCACTACTTGATCTTGTGTTCACAGATAATGTGTTGGATATTGAAAATATTGAGTATGAACCACCAATTGGAAAGAGTGACCACTGTGTGTTGTTGATGGAGTATATCATTGAAGATATTCTTCCTGAGAGTAGAGGCACTGAGGACATGAGGAGGAACTATCCGAAAGGAGATTACATCAAAATGAATGAGCTTTTGCAGTTATTGACTGGAGAACCTTATTTTACAACAAATCTGTACAAGAAATGTATGACATCTTTGGTGAGAAATATGGGAAGATAGTAGATTGCTGCATACCTGTCACCAAAGTAGGTGTAATTCATGCCAGAGAGAAATGGTTCGATAATGGGTGTAAAAGAGCTAAGGAGTGGAGAGACAAATGCTGGAAAAGGTATAGGAGGAGAAAAAACATAAATGCCTGGCAAACCTACAAAAGAGCAAGAAATGACTACCTAAGTAAAAGGAGAGAGGCAGAGAGAGATTATGAGAGGGACATCACCAGGAAGGCTAAAGAAAATCCCAAGCTTTTCCACAGCTTTATCAGAGGAAAACTGAAGGTAAAAGAACAGGTTTTAAGGCTAAAGAGAGCGGATGGAAGCATCACTGAGACGGACGAAGAGATCTGCAAAGAATTGAACAAGGAGTTTCAGTCAGTATTTACAGTAGAAAATACCCCACCCCCTCAGATTGCAGTGATAGAAGCTCAAGGGCCGGTATTAGAGAACATCAACCTTACAGCCACAGAGGTATGCAAAGCGCTGATGGATTTAGATGTTCATAAAGCTACAGGTCCTGATGACATATCCCCTCATGTGCTTAAAAAATGCGCAAACACAATATCAGTGGCACTAAGTATCATATTTAAGGAGTCACTGGAGTCGGGGGAGATTCCAAGATGCTGGAAACAAGCAAATGTGATACCTATCTTCAAAAAGGGAAGGAGGGATACGGCTCTGAACTATA